>PVKH010015671.1:0-16004 GCA_004027955.1 Chaetophractus vellerosus
AACCCTTAGAATGGGAGGATGAGATAAAAGCTGCTAAAAGATATCCAATTTCTATCTGGTCTTAGCTTCATGGAACTGTATTTTGAGAAATAGGATTTGACCTTGGATAAGTTAAATCATGAATAATATTTTAAAAGCATATTATATATGCTTTTATATATAATAACAGCATCTTCTTTATTACCAACTGCTGGTTGATGAAAATTCATTTTCAATATAGCAAGGGTTGATGTTTCTCTAGTATACATCAGTACAGCTGTGCCAGTTGTTAAAATATTTAAATACTTCCATACCGCTTGGTAAGTAACCGCATTGCCTGTGAGGATCCTTGCCTCTGTCCGCTCGGCTTCTTCTCCAGGACCAGCTCCCCTATCCCTGCCCTCATGATCCAGCAACCAAAAGAGTAATGCCTGGCACAGCAAGGAAGCGGGTTGTTACATGTTTTGAATATCTCCCTTTCCCCAGTTAATTTTTCTTAAACAAATCCATTTTATTGATACGCATTAGTAAAACATATACCCAGTTATTTTAATAGTTCCTAAATTCTTGTCAATCAATGAAATAATTCTTCCTCTAAAATACCCTTTTATCTTAAAACTTGGGGAATCGACTCTCCAAGTTTTAAAAACCATGGCATCAAGTGATAAGTCATGGTGTTAAAATTTTCTACTTACAATAGTAAAATAAGTGTGTTTACATAGTGTTCTTATTTCTGAATGCTTTATAGAGAAGTTCCTTCCCTTTGGATAAAGAGATCATGTCAAGAGGAAAGTTAAAATGGAATCAAGCACAACATAGCCTGGCAAACTGGAGATGACCCAAACATGTTGGTAGATTTACCCGAGGGAGCGAGCCTGCTCCACGTGGGGGAGAAAGCTTTTCAGCAGGCATCAGCTATTTCCTTGTAGTGGCAGCCTTCCCTAGTGGTTGCCTTCTCTTGACTCCATCTTTGGCAACATGGTTCCTTGTAGTGGCCTCCCAGGAGATGACCTTAGCTGTCCCCCATGATGCTCTGTCTTGGACCAGGGATTCAAGCTATGGACTTAAGATCTTCCAGACTTAGACCCTCCTTGTTGTCTTCGGGCTTCACCAAAATATAGTCCCAAGTCTTTCTGGGACCAGCACTTTTAATGCCAAGGCTTCTTGTCTCTAGCTTGTGCTCAAATGTGATACTTTTAAGTGTAGGAACAGCTAAACTCATTAAATTATTTTTCAGTTAAAGTGAAAATATTTCCATTCAAGTCTCTATGAGTGCATGTTTCTGCATATAATTTCATTTATCTACTTCTTATAGATAGCAGCTGTGCATTTTTAGCTACAAGGTATTTGATTGCCTTTTGGATTCAGAAAAGAGTAATCACAGCTGGCATGAGGTGTGCAAAATGGCTGCCTTTGTATTTTTGTGTGCTCTTTCCCTATAATGAATGTCATACCAGTAGCCAGTCAAAAGCAATGTTCACTTGAAATGGTCCTTTTTACAAACAAGGAACATGACTTTGAGTGCTGTACATCAGTTGCCAAGCTAATAAGATAATCCTCTTTTCATTTCAAAGTCTATACCCTGATCTTAAAACAGAAGTCTTCTCTCTTCTATTTGCAACAATCACTGGATAAAGATTCTGCTATCATAATCCTATTAACATGTATTCACTTTTGCAGTACACCTTGATAATAGTATTTAGCCTTCTAAGCACCTAGGGAGAAGAGTGATAAAAGACAAATCTATTCAAAATTTCAGGAAAAGGTAGTTGCAGAGAGAGTGCAGGTATGATAAAAGCTTAGGAATCAATGGCAA
Source organism: Chaetophractus vellerosus (assembly GCA_004027955.1). Taxonomy (NCBI): domain Eukaryota; kingdom Metazoa; phylum Chordata; class Mammalia; order Cingulata; family Chlamyphoridae; genus Chaetophractus; species Chaetophractus vellerosus. The sequence goes on from PVKH010015671.1 coordinate 1,796, forward strand.
GTAATATCCATAGCAGGAAAGAACAAATACTAATTGATGAATTAGCCTTCTATTTAGCCTCTGATTGGGAAAGTTAATGACTTTCCTGCCGAAATGCCCTGTGGTCATCACATGTGTTCACACAGGCAAGTGTTGGCTACATGGAAATTCCTGAGCACTGCACTAGCTACTGAGCTTACCTGTGGCATTTCTAATCCATTACCCTTTATTGGTATGAATGCCTCTGAAGTTGCTAAGACCATTTTAAAAAATAAACAGATAATTAGCTTTGACAGGAGATGTGCAAACAGAGCCATGTTTAATAGCTTGACTCTGCTAAGCACATTGCCCTGTATGCAGTCTTTTAGTTGGTATAGATGTTGTGCTTTCCTCTCTACATTTTTTTATGGGAGCAATTAAAATTCCCACCTTTTGGCACTTTTTGCCTTGTGCAGAGGATGTGGGAGGGTGTCTCATATTTTTTCTTTTTTGAAGAGCCAATAATAGTGGAGTTTAGTTCTCTATTCCTGATATGATCATCCTGTATTATGTTAATTTCATTTATGTAAAGCTGCATAAAATGTTTGCCATTTCCACAGGCTTTCCTCTACATTTTTTTTGTTTGTTTCAAATCATAGTGTATTTCCAAGCCTCTCTGTACCTTACTTTTAGCACTAGAATTTTCATTTATTTTTATACCAGAATTGAGGCTATTGTGAATTACTGGCATATTTCGGCTGTATCTGTGGTTTATATCACTGAAAAAATATCCACCTTTACTCACAAAGATTCCACTTGAAAGTTACTTACAAATTAGTATAAACGTAATACTTAATGTTATTAAATGCCCTTTGAGTCGCAAAATGTGTGCATAATTATGTATTTGCTGGAAACCCATAGTGCCCATTTCACATTAAAAAATGAGACCAGAGAATTACTTCTTTTGTAGTAAATTGACTTGACCTACACTTCCCCACTTAGGCATGGGCAAAATGATTTGATAGACATTTATAAAGTTTCCTGAAATGTGTCATATTCCACTCTCTAGGTACGTGATGACTGAATTAACCAAAAAATGGAGTTATAATAGCTAATGGCTTGATTTCAGAGTGTTTTGGGATCTACATTCTGCCCTGCTGAAGAACAAACATATTTTATAAGGTGATTTGGGGCAAAAACTCCAAACTAAAACTTACTCTTTTGAAATAAAATACCTTTACTTGGGCTTGGTTTTAAAATTCCATAATTCTGCTATTTCTTATAGAACGTTGTCAGGAATCTTCCTAGTGCTGACATTTAACCACCCATTTGTCTGGTGTTTCACAATCTGAGTTGTTAGTTTGCTGGGACAGATAAAGTGATCCCTTCTCTTGACAGGTGAAATTTAAATTTCTAGTAACCACTGAGGCTTAAATGCACAGTCAGTACATTTTTTTTTAAAGGAATAATGCGGGTAGTTTTAGTTCCCTGTTTTTGAAATGGAAATGCTTCATCCATGTCAGTTAATGTATATTAAAATTGCATACACCTATGTGGGGTTCGCAGTTTTGTTTCATTTTGAGACCAAGCCCATGAGGCAGAGAGAGCCGTCTTCCAGGCCTGTGGGCCTCAGCAGGCTGGCTGGTGGGGAGCGGGCAGGCCGGAAGTGAGCAGAGCAGAGGTGCTCTGTGACCTCAAAGATGGCAAGCCCCCCGGACCATTCACTCTCCCCAAAAGTGCCTTACGTGTTCTTCCGGTGCAACCCTGGTGAGCTGGGGCCCGCCTCCTCCCACGCCACCTTCCTTTTGTTCCTTCCCTTTGGACGTTGGTTCAGAATTGAGCCCATCCCACTCCTCCGTTCATTGCACACTCCAAACAGTCCGTGCAAGGGCCTCTCTTGGTTTTGTTTTTTCCCCTCCTTGTCTTTTTGTGTTTTGTTTTTTTTATTGATTTTCCCCCCTTTTTTCTTTCTGTTTTTATATTTTTTCTTTTTTCCTTTTTATTCTTTTTAGGTTCTTTAAAATTGTTTTTCCTTTTCCCTCTTGCTTTGTGAATTTGTTTTCCTCTTAATGCCTCATCACCGCACTCGTTCTCCCTTGCCAAGGCAGCATCTGGAACGGGATGCACGTACCCTTTTAATACAGGCAGTCGTGTGTGTGTTTACAGTTATGTGTTAGCATGCTTGCTCTCATTCTTCCCCACCTTTCCCCCTCAATGCATTTTAAATATCTATCCTTGTGTGTATGGCTAGTTCATTGCTTCTACTGGTGCATAGTTTTTAATGGTATAAATCCACCGAACTCACCCATTCTCCTAGAGCTTCTGCCCTCCTAGTGGCCTCTCGCCCCACCATTTCTCCACACCTGCATTCTTGCCATATTGAGCTTCTTTACATTCTTCTAAAGTAGCAGAAGGTCTTTGCATCTCCTGTTTGACCCCCATGTTCACCACCTAGATAAGACCCATTATTATACATTCTTTATAGTTCTCTTTAAGTGTTATTTAATTCAAGAAGACTTTCCTCATCTCCCCTCCAGAGTATGTTCAGGACCCTCTTCTGTGCTCATTGTTCCTGGTACTTCCTTTGTTGAAACCTAGATCATACTTCATTATAATGCCCTCTTTAATTGCCTGCTGTGCTAGCTGATACCACCCGAGGGCCTGGAGCATGTCTGCTTGAAATAGTGACTCCCCAGTCACTAGTTCAATTTCTAGAACATAGTTGATAATTGGTAAAAATGTGTTGTTGATTGAATGAACAATTGTATAAATGAAATCAAGACATGACCACTGAATCCAAGGAACTGCTAGTGCTCTCAGGGACACAGCCAGGTAAGTAATAGCATCCCCATTTTACTGAGATGGAAACTGAAGCTGAGAAAGGTGTAATAAATTGTTAAAGTCACAGGCAGATAAGTTATGGAGATGGGATTTGAAAACATGTTCATCTGACTCTGTTTGGTGGTATTTTAGGTTCAGAAGGCTTTTGGAACTAGTCTATGACTTGTTCTCACTGATAATTTTGCTGTAATCACCACTGTCCTAAGTCCTGATACCTACTGTTTCTTAGCCCATGGCTGAAGGGGAAGATAAAGATTAATTCATTCAGAATCTGTGTTGAGCACCTGCCTTCAGGACACCGTCTTAAGTGCTGAGAATATAGTGGTGGCAGTGACAGGCAAAAGTCTGTCCCAGTGGAGCTTACATTCTCATGGGGGAGACAATGAACAGGTAAACAAATAATGTCTGATGATGTTAAGTGGCTAGAGAGCCTATCCTGTGGTGTAATGGATAATTTATATTGCTCAGGATTTAAGTAGAGATGTGAATGAGGAGCCAGTAATGGAAAAATCCCAGACAAGAGTTTCCAGATAGAAGGAAGGGTAAGTGTCAAGGCTTGGAGTGGGTAACAAGCTTGGAAGTTTGTGTAACAGCAAGGAGGGCACTGAGGTTTCAGCTTGGTGACCAACTGGAGGAGATGAGGTAGACAGATAGGTAGGGGACACATCATGTAGGGCCTTGTAGGGCCATAGTGGGAACTTTGGATATCACTGTGAGTGTAACAGGAAGCCAGTGGAAGTGGCTCATTTTTAAAAGATCTGAACAATTAAAGTGGAAAGGGAGAGACCAGTTAGAAGACTATTGCTGTAGGCCAAGGTGGTGGCCGTGGAAATGGTGAGAAGTGGTGATCAAGATATATTTCGAAGGTGGAGCAAATAGGACTTGCTTGTGCATTGAAAGGTGGGAGAATGGGGCAGGGGAGGTGAGAGAAAGGAAGGAACCAAGGCGGCTTGACTGTAGGGGAATGAGGAAGCGTTGACTGAGGTGGGAAAGGCTGAGGACAGAACAGGTTTTGGATGGAAATCCAGGAGCTCTGATTTGGATATGCTTGGTTTGTGATATCCACAAGACCTCTCAGGTGGCAGTTGGAATCCCAGTCCAGAGGAGAGGGTAGGCCTTGAGACAAAGATGTGGTAATCAGCTGGATTTGGCAAAGGCCACCATCAGTGACCTTGACAAGACCCACTGCCATAGCATGCCTCAAAAGCCCATGCACATGCTTCTGTGTTGTTTGTACTCTTATAAATAAAGTTCTGCTTTATAGACACCAGAGGAGCCTATTACTTAAAATGACGTTGCAGGAGGGATTCCTTTGGGGAAGATGAATATTCTTTTATACTGTGAATTATTACCCTCTAATTTTTCTAGGTGTGATGTTTCATATATCAGGTGTCCTTTCTTTTCTTTTTTTTTTTCTCAAGTAAAACTCTTGTCTCTTTACTGGATCTCCCTAACTGCTTGATGTGCTTAAAACCTTTAAATTTATTTTCTGAAAAGTGACCATCTACCAGCTAAAAAACTTTTGTCCTCAGGAGCAGTTGTGGCTTAAGCGGTTGAGCTTCCACCTTCCACATAGGAGGTCCCAGTTCGGTTCTGGTGCCTCCTGAAAAACAACAACAACAACAACAAAAACCAACAAGCAAAACAAACAAACAAAAAAACAACTCAGGGAAGCCAATGTGGCTCAGTGTTTGAGTGCTGGCTTCCCGTATACGAGGTCCGAGGTTCAATCCCCGGCCCCCGGTACTCCCCCCAAAAAAAGAGAGATAGAAAACTTTTGTCCTGTTTAAGGACAGTTTGATGAAATCTGAGAGTTATATTAACGATGGACATTTCTTAAACATTTGCCATGTGCCAGGAATCATTTGAAGGGCTTTACATTCATTAACTCATTTAATCCTTACAGCGACTTATGAGCTGAATGCTGTTACTACTCCATTTTTTTGGGAGTAGTAACTCCAACTGAGCACAAAAAGTGTAAGCAAATAAGTGGGAGGCCTGGGCACACAAAACCTCTGCTTTCTCACCACCATGGAGGTTGTCGTCCTTCGTTCACTCTTTCACCAGGTGCTCGGGATGCGTCGGGCACTGATAACAGGCAGGCAGCTGCTGGACCCGAAGGACTTGCCGCTTTCAAGGGCTTCCCCAGCATACCTGTTTAAACTGAGAATGGCATGTGTGTCCCTGATTTCCCAAAAAGAATTTTCTGGAAAATAGTAATGGGCGTGAAAGGAACTTTAATATTAGGCTGGTGTGGGGACATTAATCTCCAGTTGAAGTTAGTGAAATGAGAATTTGTATAACGTGAGTGGCCTGCCAGGAGCCCTGAGGAGCTACCATTGTGATTACTGTTTTATTTAGAGACTGTAAATATTGACACGTTGAGATTAAATTTCCCAGTTCCTCTTCTCTGACAGCAATCAAGACATGAAGATCTGGTTAAAATTATTTGATTAGCATGCATTTTGTTAATCACTCGTTCCTTATAAATCTACACATTTTCATGTCTTATAGAATAAAGTAAAATAATTTAAAGATGGCAACAAGACTAGAAGAGATAAAGTCTTAAATTTATAATAGTTACTGCTTTTTCAAAAGTAAAAGCAATGTTTTAGCCTCTGAGATTTTTAATTTCTAGAGTAGAAAGGCATATCTTCTTTCCAACATAAAAATAGGTGTTAAGGAAAGAAAAGAAAAAATTTTTATGGTTTGGTTGTAAAATTATCTTACGTTCTATTGATGATGTGCAATGAGTCTTTCCAAAAAAGACTCTCAAAGTGATTTACATACCCATATTAGCTGTGAAACTCTGCTGCAATAATTTATTGGTGAATTTCATTCACCAAGATGGAGCTCAGTAGTAAATTCCCATTTCTTGATCCCTTCTCACACCTACCACTTAGTCACAGAAGCAACTATTTGAAGTTACCAAAACATCGAACGATTAGGCAATAAACCCCGTGTGTTTTATTGCTTTTATTTTTGTCTTCAAATTTCTAAGAAACTCCTTTAATGAACAAATGCTGTTGTTTAGCGCCCTAAACCAGATGGCAGAGGAGGGAGTGGAGTTTGTGTGGGGAAGGGGATGGGACCAGCCAAATAAATGCCTCCTGGGTCCTGGGACTGTTCTGGACATTTTAACCACATTATCTAAGTAAATCTTCCCAACAACTCTGCGAGGTGAGCTTAATAGTTCTTAATTTACCAATGACAAGAATAAGCTCAGAGGAGTTAGTAATTTCCTCAACCAGAAAGCTTGACATTCCTGCCAGTCCTCCCATCAGATGGCAGCATTAGCCCAGTGGGACCAGGCTAGAATGAATTTGCACCCAGCACTTACTGAGTGGGTTGATGGAAAGTTGTTTCCATGCCAGCTGCTTTTGTTATGGTTTTTTACTCTTGTAGGGTGGGGGGGATTAGCTCCCTACAAAGGCTTTTCTCCAACCTCTGTGATTTGAATATGTAAATCCACCCTTTCAATCAGTCTCCCTTGAGGAGGTCAGGGAATTTCTAAAAAACTGATCACACAGTCCACTGGAGTTAACTCTTGGTTTGCAGGAGACTTAAGTTGATATTCACATTCTCTCACTTTAACCCTCAAATAACCACATTTAAAAAAAGAGGAAAAACAAGCAGCAAATAAAATTTCCCAAAGGCTAAGAAAGCATGTTAGACCATGGACTATTTTTAATTTTCTTGACCCAAAGCATGCCAGTTGCTGTTGTTATTTTGTATTGCTTTGCTAATTAAATGCCCTATTCATATTCTCTGTTATTTTGCTAGTTTCTAGAGATAGCCTCAGTAATCTAGGTTTGGTAGATCAGGGGAAGCTGTCATGATTTCTGAACTTGTCATTGGGACATGTGGACTGGTAAAGGATTTGTCTAATTTGTGAATTGATTTACATGTGGACAGTTTATAAAATTTTTCATCATATCCACTTCAGTGTTTAAAACATGTAAACAAACAGACTCACCTTTCCTGAGAAGAATGGACTCAATAACTGATATAATGAAGATCTTGAATGCGTATAAACATAAATAACACGGTTTGTGTATGCAGCATCACTCCTGTCCTCTGCAGCAACATTTGAAAGGGTTTTACTGTATTTAATAGCCACACGCATTAGTGTTGATAGAAATGCAGTATTCTAGCAATCAGATGTGGGTTTTTTTCTCTCTACCTTCTATTTCAAGCTTTAACAATATTGGACTATTTATAGCTTCCTGAGTCGTAGTATGCCACATATTAGCTATAGGATCTTGGGCAGATTAACTCGTTAAGGTTCAATTTTATCATAAAATGGGAATAAAATAAATCCGTGGTAGAGATTAAATGAAATAATGCACCCTAAGTGTATAGCACAGTTCTTGACGCACTGGACCATCTAATAGAGGTTAGTTATTTTTTTTTGATCATTATCACATTATATTGTTTTATATTCATGAGCCTTTGTATCTTAACTTCTCCCACTTTCTCCTCTTTCTAGTGAGCTCCTTTTCCTTTTTTCAAAATCTGGCTAGTATGTCATTTCCTCCAGGAAGCCTTACCTCACCTCCAACCCAGACCAATTATTGGTTCCTCTTCAGTGCTCCTTCTTCATTTTGTACTTGCCTCTGCCTTTGTAGCTCATGTCCTGCTATGATGGTTGTTTACTGTTCAGTCTCCTTATCTAGGCTGTGACCATTATGAGGAGCTGTTCCTTCTTATCCTGTGCTTAGATTAGATCCTGTGCTTGAATTTCAGGCAGACAGTGAGTGCTCCATGGACTGTTTCTGAATTTCTAACAGACACAGGCTGTGTTGCATCTGGTGTAAGGGTCCACGGACTCTTACTTTTAATCTGAGAATCGAGAAGGAGGACATGTTAAAGAGAAACATGCCCCTCTCTTCCTGCTGTGTGAAATTGAGACCTATTTCCATGTGGAAAAATAAGCACCCAACCTGAAATCAGGGTTAAAAGATTTTAGTATAACACTGTACACAATATAGAATTTAAAGAAAATGACTAGGTCCTTTGTGACAACAGAGGAGGCTTACAGCAAATTCCACTGGTTTGCCCTGCACCTCACTGCTCTTGCTGCAGGCCTGCAGGCTGCCCACATTCCCACCTTGCTGGGAGCGCCCCTCACTGGGAACTTTTATGTAATTGCCACACAGTTTTGATATACATTTATGATTTTTTTTGTATTCCCGGAAAGCTCTTGAACAATGCCTTTATGACTACAAAGAATGTCCTCGAATCTCTTACCAGCAAATCGATGGAGCATATTCATGATAGGGAATGGAGTTCAAATATGAAAATGATACTCTTATTTGATAGGATATAAAACTGTCCAATAAAACTCTTTTGGCTTACTCATATTATATTGAACATATTCATATTGGAACCAGGTTTCCACTCTTTGCTGATATCATTTTAAATGGAAAACAATGAAAAATAACTTTTAAGTAATAAATTGACCGGTATCTCTTCAATGGCTCGGGGTCTGTAATCTTTGGGCCCCAAGAGTATTCTATGAGAATCCTTATAATTAGGACTTTTGTTTTGATGATAGTCTGAAAGGTTAAGTCTAAGCACCTTCTGGACCACCCTATAATTGTACACTGGCTTGTGTTCCTGATCCTGTCGGTGCCAAATGATCCCAACGTCTTAGACTGAGCTGAGAAGGAAGACTAGAAGAGGCTAGGCAGTGACTTCCTCCTGCACCCAGGGGAACGAATGCCCATGCAGCCCCAGAGAACTTGGCCGCAGCTGTCAGGACCACATTCCCATTCCCTGAGGCGATTCCCTTGCAGCCAAAGCACGTAAATTTGTCATATTAAAGTAATGCTATTAATTGGATTTTATTGGTTTTGTAGTTTTATTTGCATTTAATTTGAAAATTTGTTCTCCTTTGATAGTCCCTTAAAGGAACAATAAGCATAAGGAATTGAGTCTTACATTAATACATGTTATAAAAACTGTCATTTTTTAATGTAACGCAACATTGTATCTTTGGTTTTTCTCACCTTCTTTTTTTCCCCAATTCTTTAAAGCAAAGATTTAAACTATATAATTAATATAAACCACAATATAAAGCATATAATCACTCCATTTTGAGAAACACTGTAATATGCCCACACTTATGGTGCTGATTTTTCTCGCATGTGTCAGCGACCTAAGAGCCCCTTGTTGTATGGCATCCTGCATGCCATTGGTGCTCAACAAATGCTTAACGATGTGAGGAGAGCCCTGGGTTCCTGGCTTCACTCGGTCGTGTTTTTTGTGCAACCTTGAGCAAGTCACTTACCTTACCTGGCTCAGTTTCTGAATATGACCGAGTTGGTGCTTGGATTTAAGGATTTCTTCAGCTCCTTCCATCTCTAAAATTTGAGTGTACAAACCTTGCAGATTTCTGCCATTTGTTTACATTTCCACCTCATCATCTCACCTAGCCTGACCCATGAAATTGGAATTCTTTTCCCCAGCTTTTTAGACATCACTGACAACACTGCCGGGTCCGAGTTCATTCTATCGGTCTTGAAATGTGAACTCACCTTTCTTCTTGGAAGTTGTAAAGCCTTTCTTTTTTTTCCCTTGAAAGGAAAGCCATATGAAAGGAAAAGCACTTAACTTAGACCTTAGGACATATAGAACTAATATGCCTCTTGAAAGGATTTTAATATCTCTGACAAAGGCTGTTGGTCAGCAGGCTGGGGAATGGCAACCGTCCCCTCTCTGACTGACCCTGGTGCCATCAGTTCTCTTACTTAGTATGAAATCTCTCTGGCAGCCTTACAGATCTGGGACCTGAGCTGCAGCTTTGCACCCCCTTGTGCTGGGGCTCTGGAGGAGCTGGAACAACTCAGCTATGTGGAGCCCAAGCTGTGGTGTCTCGGGACAGACTTTGTGCATAATGAACTGGTGTGCTTGTTGGAGCAACTTTTATGTAGTCCTAGATTATTAGCTTTCCTAGTCTCTGGGGTGGAAGGGGGTGGGGCCCACAGAGCTGGAGAGAAAATAAGAAAGTGAAAGAGGAGAGGGAGCACTTTCCCAATGGAGTACAGTCTGCCCACCTCTAAAGCGTCCATCTAGCCCAAAAGATGGCCTAAATCAGCTGTCAGAAGTTCCTGAAGAAATGGTCCATTTAAGAAAATTCCTCTCTAATATGTGATTAATTCAGACCGTTGTGAGTTGGGTGGCACCTTGGAAAAGGGGGATGTAATCTTATAATAACTTTTTGGTTGATGGGCTGTAGGTGAACTCACATTTGATTTGAAGCAAAAAATCATGCCATGAAGAAAAATGTTTATGGTTGCCGTTTGGTTTAAAGAGCGCTGTAGCTCCCATCTTTATTATGAAATATGGTCTTAGAACAAAAATATTTAGCTGTGCTTCTGTAAATTAAAATCTAGTTTCTCCTAAGGCTTATGATTTGAAGTCAAGTTTCTGAGTGAAGTGAGATAATTAAAAGGAAAACAGAAGCAAGAGGATGATAGATGTGACTTGCAGCCTTAGCATACAGAAAACCCCCAGACATTTTTCTTTTGCTCAGCAGAGACTGTAGATTTATCATCAGGACAGCAAACATATTCAAGGAGAGGGAAAGAAAGAGAAGTTGCACATAAGCTTCGTGACAGAATCTGTCACAGAGAAGCAAATGAATATTCTTACTGGGACATTCCCTTTAAAGAATTACATCATATTGTCCTTTGAGTTGCTTTATGTTTATTTAATAAGCAACACTGAGTTCAAAGATTGCCCTGCCCTCACAACACTCACAAGAAGTGGTATTCTCAGCACCTCTGTGCAGTGGACTGAGATCGTAATTACATCATCGGTACCTGTCAGAAGCCTGGGTGGGCTGAGCGGAGGGGCTGGGTGGAGAAAGCACCAAGTGATGGAAGCCTCACAACTCTAATTAACTACTGCTTACACAATGGTCTCTGACAATATAAATTGTACTGAATCTATGAAGCCTGAACTAGTGAATAAGATTAATGGTATCATAATAGGGGGCAAAGCCCAGAAACATTTATTTTTATATATTGAGAAATTAAGAGGCAGTAATAGTTTAAAAATGGATGTAAATATTTGACAGAGTAAGCTTTGCTAGAGACAAAAGAAAGTTGAATAATAATTCACGCTGATTGCTCTTTTCAGCTCTGTACTTGGTTGCCAAGGGTAATTTTGTTATTATTTCTTTCTCCTTCCCATCCCCCTGAAGAAAGAGAAAGAAGAAATTAGTCAGAGGCTTGTGTACTTAAAGTTGACATTATTTCCCTTGCTGACCTCATTTTTGTGGGGGTTGAAGAATGATGGCAGCAGGCCCCACGTTCCCTGAGTATACCGGGCTTCTGGGCAATCTTTCCACAGAAGCAGCACACCGACTTTCTGGGGTTCTTTGGTGTGTGAATAATTCTTTTGTATTTCACACTTATCAGTAACATAGGTTTAATTTCACGCTAGACTTCTTGTTTCTAAATGGTTTTAAGTAGTTTCTTTGGGCTAAATTCTGAGCTCCTTTGTACCCTGGACCTGAAGAAAGAGGAGCTTGGAAGCCAGTGAGGAAGCCACAGGCTTCGGCCTCTTTGTGTGTCTGCAAAGTAGAAGCCTGAGATTTTAAAGATGCTTCTTGCTTCTAAAGCTGCCCAAGAAAACAATGTCCCGTTTCCTTAGCTTTCCCATTTCCACTCTTAATTCCCCTTTTCCTGCTTTATTCCTAAAGCTTAGCTGAAGATGAAGATATTTGGCAGTAAAGACAAGGAAAGCTAAGTGGTCGGGTCTCCTGACCTCTTGCACTCAGGAGGAGCAGCCAGTGTGTAAGTGACCACTTCATGCTTTAAAAATAGCAGACCTGATCTGGGAAAGTCGCCTTTGAGATTTTCTCTATTCCTGGCTGCTTCGCTAGATCCCACATCAGGTGGTTGCATTTCATCCCTGGCCCCAAAGTGCTTTTCAACACCTTCCTGGAACAGGAAGAGAGGGAAAATTGCTAGTTGACAAGCAACCCCCAAGACTCAGTAGCTTATTGCAATAAAAGTTCATTTCTTACTCACCATCCATATGGGGTTTGTGGAGGGATGATCTGCTTCCTGTGTGCATTCAGGGACACAGGCTTCCTCACTCTCGGGGCTTTCTCATTTCTGGGGCCTCATTCTCCCTAGTGGGTGAGTTGAGTCCAGTTCTGGAATTGGTATACATTATTTCTGCCCCATTTCCATTGGCTAAACTCTGTGTGGGGGCCCAAGCTAACTGCAGCGAAGACTGGGGGTCTTACAGTGAGCCCAGGAAGGAAACAGAGTATGGTGAACACATAACATTTTCTCTGCCATAGATAGCAAAATGTGGCTGTAGCAGCTTGGCATTGTTTATGAATTCCAAAAATAGATTTTGGATTGTGTTTGTAAACTGGCCTGTTCCTCTGGGTGTATTAGTTTGTATTAAATTCAGAAGTTTCACTTTTACTTGTTTGAATAATGATTAAGGCTTTGATTGGGCCATGTCAGTAGAATACTACACGGCAGAGGAGAGAGTTGAGTTTTTTGATGCTGGAGCCCCGGGAAGTAAACACACAGTGAAGCAGATATGTGAGGAAAGAGAGAAGGCTCCATTAGACATGGCATGACCCCGGGAAGAGAATGAGCCTAATAGGATACTCTACAGCTGGCCTTGTGGAGATAGCAGAGCAGCTGAGCCCGGAAAGAAATGAGCCCCTGGAGAGAGACGAGACTCAACCCAGCCTACAGTTGATATTGGAAGAAGCTGGGACCATGGAGCCTTCCGAGGAAGAGGAAGGCTGAACATCGGCAGCCATCTTGCTCCAACACATGGCAACACACTTTGGTGAGGGAAGTAACTTACGCTTTTTTGTCTGGTAACTGTAAGCTTCTACTCAAATAAATACCCTTTATAAAAGCCAACAGGTTTTTGGTATTTTGCATCAGCACCCCTTTGGCTGACTAATATACTGGCATCTGCCTTATTCATCCTCATGAGGATGATTAGGGGCTGTTGATGCCAGACTGAAAAATCCTGCACTGCTCTTGTCTGACCAACATAACAATTTCTTTGTTTTATTGTTTAGTTATTCCAGTTTCAATTTTTCTGCAATTCACTTTTATCTCAACATTTGTACTTAGGGATCCTATAAGCAACAACTCATGTTGTTGTTTGTTGTAAGGAAATGTGGAGGGCTTTGTCAACTTCATCCTACACTGACTTCTTTTTTTTCTAATTTATGATAATAGTTTTGACCCCCAAAAGTGTCTTTTGCTTATTTATTTAGAGAAGTTTTAGCTTTACAGAAAAATCTTGCATAAAATACAGAATTCCCATATACCAACCCGTTATTAACACCTTGCATTAGTGTGATGCATTTATCACAATTCATGAAAGAACATTTTTATAATTGTACTATTGACTACATTCCATTGTTTATATTAGGGTTCACTGTGTAATACAGTCTTATGTTTTTGGGTTTTTTTTAATGTTGTTCTAGTAACGTATATAAAACCTAAAATTTTTCCTTTTAGTCACATTCAAATATATAATGCAGTGCTGCTAATTATGTTCACAGTGTTTTGCTACCATCACCACTAGTACTAACACTTTTTCCATCAAGCCAAAGAGAAACTCTGTACAATTTAAGCATTAACTTCCCATTCCCTACCACACGCTCCCATCTCAAACCCTGGTAATGTATATTCTAGTTTCTAGATTCTGACTTTATAAATTTCTTATTCTAATTATTTCATGTCAGTAAAGTCATACTATATTTGTCTTTTTACATTGCCTTCTTTTTGAAGATTTTTTTAAGGTGGGAGAAGAAATCTAACCTTTTTCTGGCAGAGGCTATGTCTTTAGCTCATGGAGATTATGGACCTCGTAAATTAGTTTGTTTCCCTTTGTGCTCTTGCAATTTGAAGCTCAATCAACCTTCCACCTCAGGCTGCTGTGTACTGTCTGATAATATGCATTTCTATGAAATAGCTTTACTCCTCACTGCAACTTAGCATCCAACTCTTATACATACTCTTCACCCAGATTTTCTCATCTGTTCATTTTTATTTTATTTTGGACATCTTGAACATTTTGAATATTTAATACATTCCTGTAAACCTTCTCAGATCCTTTTGTGGAAGTAGAAAGTGGTAAAAATACACAACACCAAGCCATAAAAACACATCATTTGGAAATAATTTGAGTCTTTAAAGTCTCTTTTGAGCACTCAGTTTAAGTTGAGATATCCCTGAGATGGGTCACCATTGGCAATCAGCCCTCTAGAAAGAATTAGCAGAAAGAGGAGACTCAGGGTGACTGGGATATGGAGGAAAGAAGAGTCGAAGTTTCAGTGCCCCCAAATAGTTTAACATTAAGAAATAGCTTCTTGTTAATTAAACTCTATTTTAGTTATTTTCTGCAAATC
>PVKH010015672.1:0-16005 GCA_004027955.1 Chaetophractus vellerosus
TAAAATAAATAAATCTTAAAAAAAAAAAAAAGTTTAAAAAAAATTATTTAAAAAGTTCTGTCATCAATTATAACATGTGTTCCATACCAATGCAAGGTTTGGTGGTGGGATGATGTACTATTAGTCAGTCAAAGGGGTGCAGATGCAAAATGCTAGAAATCAGTTGGTTTTCATAAAGGGTATTTATTTGGGGTAGAAGCTTACAGTTACCAGGTCATAAAGCATAAATTTCTTCCTTCACCAAAGTCTATTGCCACGTGTTGCTGCCAACTTTTGCCAGGGTTCAGGCTTCTTGGGTTCCTCTCTTCCTGGGGCTCCATTTCTCTCCGGCTCAGCTCCTCTGTTTCCTCCACAAGGTCAGTTGTAGACTATCAAGTGAATGGCTAATCTCTTTTCTTAAAGCCTTCTCTCCTTCCTCATGACCAAGGTCCTCTGTGTGCTTACTTCCCTGGGCTCCAGCATTAAAACTCAGCATCAGAACTCCAACTTAAAAAACTCCAACTCTGTCCTTTGCCATGTCTTTTATCTTTGAGACCCCACCCACCAAGGGGCAGGGCTCAACGCCCTACTGACGTGGCCCAGTCGAAGCCCTAATCGTAACTTAATCATGCCCAGAGGAACAGACCAGTTTACAAGCGTAATCCAATGTCTATTTTTGGAATTCATAACTACATCAAACTGCCAAACTGCTACAGATAGTATATGGGGTGGGAATCCTGTATTTTATGCATGACTGTTCTGTAAACCCACAACTTCTCTAATTTTAAAAATCACATATTAAAAATAGGCCTTTTGAGAAACAGCATCACAGTTAAAACAAATAGTTAAAAATGCTTGGGGGCCGGCTCGATAGCCCAGTGGATAGGGCGCCAGCATACCACATGGGAGGCCCTGGGTTCGATTCCCGGGGACCTCTCCTAGCGGGCAGACCGCCTTGAGAATGGCAAGCCGCCATGGGTGGGCCGGAGCCGCCGTGGGCAGGGCAAGAAGCTGCCACGGGCAGGGCAGGTCGCCCACGGATGGAGCGCAGCCAGCCACCCGCGAACTGAATCAAGCGCCGGCCGTGAACGGACGCAGAGACCGCCCACAAGCGGGGAAAGCCGCGCCTGCGCAGTGACCAAGTCTCAGCGCGTCGCCGCAGCGGGGGGAAGGGGAGATATGTAATAAAATAAATAAATCTTTAAAAAAAATAAAATAAAATAAAAATGCTTGCCTTAAAACATTCTCATTTCTTTTTTTCTATGCTAAGGGATAAACAATATTGCTGAGAAAATAGAAAAATGATGCACTCCTATGAAAGAATAGTGTCCTATCCTTTGAAGGACTTTCTTCTGTGTTTATTTTTTTCAGAAAGACACAGACTTTATAGTTAAATCGACTGAGAAACTTTATATTAATCCAATGAAGAGCTGCAGGTTAAGACCCCAAGATCATTTCAGAGTCGTACATGGACAGATACTACCATCCCAATGTACACTCATTGGCTCTCCTTTTCATCACAGAGTTGTGCTGTCATCACCTCAGTCAATTTTAGAATATTTTCATTATTCCGAAAGGAAAAATCACATATCCCCCTAATACTCCCCTACTGTTATTCCTTAGTATTGAAAAAATATCTTCTTGCCATTGCTGCAAAATATTACAATACTACTTTTAACTATCATTCATAAGTTACACTGGTTGTAATTTTCCCATGTACCACCATATTCTTAGCACTTTGTAAAAAAGCATACTTGTATTTATACTATTAACCACAGTCTTTATCCACCACTGAAATCTGTTATACATTCCCTAGATTATTCTGAAGTTTCCTTTCTACTGACATTTATTTCTACAGACTACCCCTTTCAGCCACAATCACATTTATAAATCGGCAGTTTTAGTTATACTCATTATAATGTGTTACCCTCAACTCTATTCATTTCCACACTTTTGCAGTTAACTTTATCAATAATGATGCACCCATTAAGCATCATCTCCCATTCTTAACCCACCTTCTATTTCCTAGCAACCGATAAACTCTAGTTCATATTATTTAGTTCATATTAGTGAGACCATACAATATTTGTCCCTTTGTGTCTGGCTTATTTCACTCAACATAATGTCCTCTGTGTTCATCCATGTTGTCATATGCATACTGATTTCATTTCTTCTTATACCTGAATAGTATTCCATTATGTGGATATTCCATATTTTGTTTACCCATTCATCGGTTGATGGACAATTGGGCTGGTTCCATATTTTAGCAATTGTGAATAATGCTGCTATGAACATCAGTGTGCAAATGTCAGTTCTCATCCTTGCTTTCAGTTCCTGTGAATATAGTCTAAGTAACAGGATTGCTGGGTCATATGGCACTTCTACATTCAGCTTCCTAAGGTAATGCCAAATTGTCTTCCACAGAGGCTCCACGATTCTTTTTTCCCATCAGTAGTCAAGGAGTGTTCCTGTTTCTTCACATCCTTTCCAGCACTTGTAGTTTTCTGTTGTTTTTTTTTTTATATAATGGCCATTCTATAAGATGTGAAATAGTTTCTCATTGTAGTTTTGATCTCCATTTCCCTAAAAGCTAGTGATGTTAAGCATTTTTTTCATGTGCTTTTTGGCCATTTGCATTTTGTCTTTGGAGAAATGTCTATTAAAGTCTATTGCCCACTTTTAAATTGGGTTGCTTGTCTTTTTATTGTTGAGTTATATGATAACTTTATATAAAATGGATATCCAACCTTTATCAGATATGTGGTTTCCAAATACTTTCTCCTATTGAGTAGGCTGCCTTATTACTTTCTTGACAAAGTCTTTTTAAGAACAAAAGTGTTTAATTTTGAGGAGGTCCCATTTATCTATTTTTTTTTTCTTTTGTTGCTCATGCTTTGGGTGCAAAGTTTAAGAAACTACCACCTACCACAATATCTTGATGGTGTTTTACTATATTTTTGTCCAGGATTTTATGGTTGTATCCTTCATATTTAGGTCCTTGACCCATTTTGAGTTAATTTTTGTGTAAGGTATGAGATACGGGTCCTCTTTCTTTTGGATATGTCTATCCAGTTCTCCCAGCACCATTTGTTCAATAGACTATTCTGCCCCAGCTGGGTGGGCTTGACAGTCTTGTAAAAAATCACTTAACCATAGATATGAGGGTCTATTTCTGAGTACTCAATTCAGTTCCATTGGTCAATCTGTCTATCTTTATGCCAATACCATGCTGTTTTTACCACTGTAGGTAAGTAATATGCTTTAAAATCAGAAAGTGAGACATTTTTTTGCTATTTGAGGCCCTTTACCCCTTCCAAATAAATTTGATAATTGGCCTTTCCACTTATGCAAAAAATGCTGTTGGGATTTTTATTGAGATTGTGTTGAATCTGTAAATCAGTTTGGGTAGAATGGACCTCTTAACGATATTTCGCCTTCCAATCCATGGACATGGAACGTTCTTCCATTATTTAAGTCTTGTTTCCTCTAACAATGTTTTGTAGATTGCTGAATACAGGTCCTTTATGTCCTTGGTTAAGTTTATTCCTAAATATGTGATTCTTTTAGTCACTATTATAAATGGAATTTTATTTTCAGATTGTTCATCAGTAGTATAGAGAAATACTATTGGGCCGGCTGGATAGCCCAGTGGATAGGGCGCCGGCATACCACATGGGAGGCCCCAGGTTTGGTTCCCGGGGACCTCTCCTAGCGGGCAGACCGCCTTGAGAATGGCAAGCCGCCATGGGCGGGCCAGAGCCGCCGTGGACAGGACCAAAAGCTGCCACGGACAGGGCAAAGCCACCACGGGCAGGGCAGGTCGCCCGCGAACTGAGAGCCGGCCGTGAATAGAAGCAGAAGCCGTCCACAAGCGGGGAAAGCCGCGCCTGCGCAGTGACCAGTCTCGGCGCGTCGCCGCAGTGGGGGGGAGGGAAGATATGTAATAAAATAAATAAATCTTAAAAAAAAAAAAGAAATACTATTGATTTTTGCATATTAATCTTGTATCCAGCCACTTTGCTCATCTCCTCTATTAGTTCTGGTAACTTTGTTGTAGATTTTTCAGGATTTTCAAGATACGGGATCATATGATCAGCAAATAGAGCAAAAGCTTTACTTATTCCTCTCTTGTTTGGGTGCCTTTTATTTCTTTATCTAGCCTAATTGCTTTAGGTAGAACTTCTAGCACAATAGTGAATAATCATGGTGACAGTGGCCATCCTTGTCTTGTTCCTGATCTCAGCAGGAAAGCTTTCAATCTTTCAACATTGAGTACAGTGCTAACTATAGGTTGTTGTTTTTTTTTAGTTTATTGTGCTGAACCCCTTGCATACCTAAGATAAAAGCCACTTGATCATGGTATAATTGTTTCAATGCACTTTTGGATTCAGTTTGCAAGATTTTTGTTGAGGCCTTTTGCCTCTATATTCACTAGAAAAATTGGTCTGTAATTTTCTTTTTTCATAGTATCTTTGTCTGGTTTTTGGTTTATGGTGATTTTGGCTTCATAGAATGAGTTTAGTAGCATTGTTTTCTGTTCAATTTTTTAAAAAATATTTATTTATTATTTTTTAAAATTTATTACCTACCCCCCCCCTTTCTGCTTGTTCTTGCTGTGTTCATTTTTTTGCATTCTTCTGTGTCAGCTTATCTCCCCTCTGAGTCAGCTCACTGCACAGCGGCCTGCCTGCTCGCAGGGGCTTGCCCTGCTCGTGGGGGCCTACCCTGCCCGCGGCAGCTTGCCTTCTCAAGGTGGTCTGCCCGCTCGAGGAGGCCCCGGGAACCGAACCCGGGGCCTCCTATGTGGTAAACTGGCACCCTACTAATTGGGCTACAGCTGGCCCCTCTGTTCAATTTTTTGGAAGAGCTCAAGCAAGATTGGTATTAGATCATCTTTGAATCATTGATAGAATTCACCTGTGAATCAATTTGGACCTGGGCTTTTCATCTTTGGGAGGTTTTTGAGGACAGTTTCAATTTCCTTACTTCTGATGGGTTTCTTGAGGTCTTCTCTCTTTTTTCTAGGATCAGTGTAGGTGGTTCATGTGTTTCTAGGAATTTGTCATCTTGTCTGCATTGTCTAGTTTTTTGGCTTGCAGTTGTTCATAGTATTCTCTTATGATCTCTCTTATTTCTGCAGGGTCAATGGTAATGCCTCCTCTCTCATTTATTATTTTATTTATTTGCATCTTCTTTCTTTGTCAGTCTAGCTAAGTGTTTGTTGATTTTATTTTTATCTTCTCAAAGAACCAACTTTTGGTTTTGTTGATTCTATTTTTGTTGATGTTGTTCTCAATTTCATTTATTTCTGCTTTGACCTTTATTATTTCTTTCTCTTGCTTGGTTTGGGATTAGTTTTATGTTCTTTTACTAGTTCCTCCATATGTACAGTTATGTCTTCAATTTTAGATCTTTTTTTCTTTTTTAATGTAAGCTTTGAGGGCTATAAATTTCACTCTCAGCACGGCCTTTGCAGTGTCCCATAGATTTTTTTTTTTAAGATTTATTTTTTTTATTTATTACATTCCCCCCACCACCCTTTCTGCTTGCTCTTGCTGTGTGTCCATTCTTGTGTTCCTCTCTGTCCGCTTTGTCTCCCCCCGTTGTGGCTACGCGCCGAGACCAGTCACCGTGCAGGTGGCTTTGCCCCGCTTGTGGGCGGCTTCTGCTTCCATTCACAGTCGGCTCTGCTTCAGTTCGCGGGTGGCTGGCTGCGCTCTGTTCACGGGCGACCTGCCCTGCCCTGCCCGTGGCGGCTCTGCCCTGTCCATGGCAGCTTTTTGCCCTGCCCACAGCAGC
Organism: Chaetophractus vellerosus; assembly: GCA_004027955.1. Classification (NCBI taxonomy): domain Eukaryota; kingdom Metazoa; phylum Chordata; class Mammalia; order Cingulata; family Chlamyphoridae; genus Chaetophractus; species Chaetophractus vellerosus. The sequence continues at coordinate 5,779 of PVKH010015672.1, forward strand.
TCCACCCGCCCACGGCGGCTTGCCCTTCTCAAGGCGGTCTGCTCACTAGGAGAGGTTCCCGGGAACCGAACCCGGGGCCTCCCATGTGGTATACCGGCGCCCTATCCACTGGGCTATACGGCCGGCCCCCCCATAGGCTTTGATATGTTGTGTTCTTGTTTTCATTCATCTCAAGTTATTTACTGAATTCTCTTGAAATTTCTTCTTTGACCTACTGATTATTTAAGAGTGTGTTGTTTAATATCCATATATTTATGAATTTTCCCTTTTTCCATCCATTATTGATTTCCAGCTTCATTCTGTTTTGATCAGAGAAACTGTTTTGTATAATTTCAATTTACTGAGACCTGTCTTTTAACCCAACATATGTTCTATCCCTGGAAAGGATCCATGAGCACTCGAAAAGAATGTATACCCTGCTGTTTTTGTTGTAATGCTCCAAAAATGTCTGTTAGGTCTAGTTCAGTTATCATATAATTCAAGCTGTTTTTTATTTATCCTCTGTCCAGATATTCTATTCAATGAAGAGAGTAGTGTATTGAAATCTCCAACCATTATTGTAGAGACGTCTATTTTCCCTTTAAGTTTTGCCCATGAGTGCCTCATGTATCTTGGGCCACCCAAGTTAGGTGCATAAGTGTTCATTATAGTTATTTCTTCTTGTGAACTGTCCCCCTTTTAATATATAATGACACTCTTCATTCCTTATAACTGTTTTGCATTTAAAATCTATTTTGTCCAATATTAGTATCTCTACTCCAGATTTAGTTTTGATTACCTTTCGCGTGGAATATCTTTTTCCAACCTTTCACTTTCAACCTCTTTATGTCCTTTCATATAAGGTGAATCTCTTGTAGGCAACATATAGATGGCTCATATTTTTTATTCATTCTATCAGTCTATGTCTTTTTTATTGGGAAGTTCAAGCCATTAATATTCAATGATATTACTGTAAAGGCTTTACTTACATCGTCCATTTTATCGTTTGACATTCCGTTGTCATATCTTAACTGTTGTCTGTCTTTTTACCCTTTAATACCCTTCCTATTAATCTTTATTTCTATACTCTTCTCCAAGTCTTTTGCCCTTGTTTTTTCCTTTCAGGCTGTGGCACTACCTTTAGTATCTCTTGTAATTCCTGTCTTTTGGTAACATACTCTTGAGTTTTTGAGATGAAGACTTTAAACTCATCCTCATTTTTGAAGGACTCTTTTGCCAGATACAGAATTCTTTGCTGGCAGTTTTTCTCTTTCAGTAACTTAAACATATCATTCCACTGTCTTCTTACCTCCATGGTTTCTGATGAGAGGTGAGAACTTAATCTTGAGATTCCCTTGTATGTGAGGCTTTGCTTTTTCTCTTGCTGCTTTCTGAGTCCTCTTTTTATCTCTGATATTTGTCATTTTGAATATTAGGTGTCTCAGAGTAGGTCTATTCAGATTTATTCTGTTTGGGATATGTTATCCTTCTTGGACATTGATATTTATTCATTTCCTAAGGGTTGGGAAGTTTTCCATCATTATTTCTTCAAATATTCCTTCCACCCATTTTCCATTCTCTTCCCCTTCTGGGACACTGATAACACATATGTCTGTGCATTTCACATTGTAATCAAATTCCCTGAGACCCTGTTCTAGTTTTTCCTTTCTTTTATCCTGTCTTTTCAAGTTCAGATGTTCTGTCTTCCATATTATTAATTCTATCTTCAATGAATGCAAATTTCCTGTTATATGACTCTAATGTATTTTTAATCTCATCCATTATGTTTTTCAGTCCCATAAGTTCTGTTATTTTTCTTTGCAGACTTTCAAATTGTTCTTTTTTGTTCACCTATCATATCCTTTATCTCTTTAGTCATATTTCCTTCAATTCTTCAAATTGATTTAGAAGATTTGTGTGATTATCATTGACTAGCTATTTTAAATCCTATATCTTGTGAGGATATTTGGTTTGTTCCTTTGACTTAGCCATCCCTTCTTGTTTCCTAGTATGACTTGTAATTTTTTCCCCGATGTCTAGGCATCTGAATATGTTGGTGAATTTACTCTCATGGTTAATTTCTCTCTCAAGTTTAGTGTTGTTTTTTCATGGCTCTTCTTTGATTTTGTTTCAACTTATTTTGAATCTTTAAAATTGCCCAACTTAAGTTACCAAGATGGGCCAGGTACTCACTAATGGGGCGCAGATTTTCTCCCAGGAGGTAGGACTAAGAGAGACCTAAAAGCAGTTTTTCTCCTAGCAGATGGAGATGGCCGGCCAGGAGATGGTGCTCATCGGTGAACCTTTTCATGTTTAGGTGTTTCTTTCAACCTCTGCTTGCCTGTGTTTCTGGTCCGGCCAGAGCAGAGATTCAAAGCAGAATCTGCTGGCCAAATTCACTGTGAGAAACCACTCTCTGCCCTCTACCACTCCCTCCTTCTTCCCTGGGAGGAAGAAGGCTTCTGTACCCCTCTCAGTCGGCTGCAGTAGGCCAGTGGTTTTAGCCAGGCTGCATGCCTTGAGGGCGGGAGATGGTTGCCTTTCCTGGCTGTCTCAGAGGTTTGGTAACTCATGGTGGTCTTCTCAGGCTCTTTGTCTCTCTGTCTCTCACCCTCCTAGGGACTGTGCAGCACTGTCCTTGTCTTTTGACCCCCAAAGCAGGTCCCTTGTACAGCTTTTAACCCTTTTTTCATTGTTTCTGTGTGAAAGCTGAGCCCAGCCTACTCTGATGCCATCTTCCCGGAACTCTCCCTACATTCTTTTTCTTTTAAAAGAAAAACAGTGTAATACCTAAATGTGCCGTTAATCATTGCTAAAAAATTGTATATTACTGTTTTCAAGTGCATTGATTAAGGTGTTTTAAAGTGCATCATCTAAGGTGTTTGAAAGGGCATTGGCTAGGGTGTTTTAAGTATTTGAACAAATCTTCTTAAGCAAATCATGTTTTCATAATTTCATTTGCAAAGTTTAGCTATATTCTTTAAGAAGATCAAGGAATATTAGTAAAAACCTTAACCATATTAATGATTCTGTTCTGTTCCATGTTCATTCTAATTGGACCTGGATTGCCACATTAATAAAATCGGTGCTGTTAACATTTGTTAACTTTTGAAATGAACAACTCTATAAAGGAAAAAAAAATGCTGGGTGCTTTTGTAAGCCTGCAGTTAAATCATGGCTTATCCCTGATAGCAACCCTCCCACATAACTTGCCTCCAGAAAGTTGTTTCAAAAATGTATCCTTGTAGGGAGTGGGTGTGGCTCAAGCAGTTGAGCTCTCGCCTCCCACATGGGAGGTGCTGGGTTCGGTTCCCAGTGCCTCCTGAAAAAAAAAAAAAACAAAGAACAAGCAAAACAAAACAAAACGAAAAACCAACTCAAGGAAACTGATGTGGCTCAGTGGTTGAGGCCGGCTTCCCACATATGAGGTCCTGCGTTCAATCCCCAGTCCCTGGTACCTCAAAAAAAAAAGAGTATCATTATAAATGTTTCAAAATATCATTCACAGAAATACTGATAACGTATTAAATGAAAGAAAACAATATTTCTGACAATTTTCTTTTACGTAAATATATTCTCCCTAAACTTATACAGATTTACTGATCAAGTAAGCTTAATGTTGCATCTAATAAGTATTTAAAATAAAAATATTATATTTGCATTTAACCAAATTAAGTCATTATTCTAGCAGGTTTAATTTTGATGGTAATTGTATGTTGTAGATAGTTTCTATGATCATTTAAGTAACTTCAGTATGAAAGGTAAATAGATTATAAAACATTCAAAAGTATTTATAGCATAAAATGTATCTTTTTGAACCACAATGGGATGAAACTAGAATCAAGGAAAGAGGGAGAAGTGGAAAATTCACAAACATAAGGAAATTAAACAACACTCTGAAGAAACAAGTGGATCACAGAAGAAATCAAAGGGAAATAAAAAATATCTTGAGGCGAATGGAAATGAAAACACAACATGTCAAAACTTACGCAATGCAGCAAATGAAGTGCTAGGTGGAATTTATAGCTCTGAATTTTTTTTTAGGCAGTACCAGGGATTGAACCCAGGATCTCATATATTAAAAAAGAAGAAAGATATAAATTCAGAGACCTAAGCTCAAACTAAAGGATCTAGAAAGAGAAGACCAAACTAAACCTAAAGCAAGCAGAAACAAGGAAATAACAAAATTAGAGTGTATATTAATGAAATAGAGAATAAAAACAATAGATAGAATCAAGAAAGCTAAAAGTTAATTCTTTAAAAAGAACGATAAATTGAAAATGTTTCAGCTAGACTGACAAAAAAGAGAGGACACAAATAATCGAAATCAGAAATGAAAAGGGGCCATTACCTTTCTACCCCACATAAATGAAAAGAATTATAAGCATATACTATGAACAACTGTATGCCAACAAGTTAGATAACCTAGATGAAATGGACAAATTCCTAGAAGCACACAAACTACCTACTGTGACTCAGAAAGAAAGAGAAGATATTAACACACTAATAACTAGTTAACAGGTTGAATCAGTAATCAAAATCATACACAAAAAGAAAGCCTGGGACCAGATGGCTTCACAGGGGAATTTTTCCAAACGTTGAAAGAAGAATTAAACCTGATCTTACTCACACTCTTCTAAAAAATTGAAAAAGAGGTAACACTCTCTAGCTCATTCCATGAGGTGAAAATCACCCTTAGATCAAAGACAGATAAGATTACCACAAGAAAAGAACATTACAGACCAATATCTTTTATAAATATAGATGTAAAAATCCTCAAAAAAATACTAGCAACCTGAACGCAAAAGCATATTAAAAGAATTATCCTGATATTAATATCTTGTAACACTAACCTACATTTTGTTCAGTTTCAAAGTGTGAATCTTCCAAATTTATATCTTCTTTTTCAAGATGGATTTGGCTTTTTGAGGCCTCTGATCCTTTGATATAAATTTGATTAGCTTTTCCATTTCTGCAAAGAATTTTGATTGGGATTGTGTTGAATCTATAAATTGCTTTGGATGGTATTGACATCTTAATATTTACTCTTCCAATCCATGAACACAGAATGTCCTTTTGTTTATTTAGGTCTTTGATTTCTTTTAGTAATATTTTATGGTTTTGTGTGCATAAATCATCGACATACTTAGTAAGATTTCTTCCAAAATATTTTATTCTTTTAGCTGAGAATGTAAATGGAATTTTTTTATTAATTTCATTTTCAGATTGTTCATTACTAGTGTATAGAAACACTAGTGATTTTTGCATGTTGATATTTTACCCCACCAATTTTTAAAATTCATCTATCAGTTCTGGTAGCTTTGAGGTGGATATTTCATGGTTTTGTGCATATAGGATAATGTCTTCTGCAAATTCACAGTATCAGAAACTAGAATATAGGTTACCAGGGCATGGCATGGGCGAGGAAATGGAAATTTAATGGTTAAATTGTAGAGTGTCTATTTAGGATGATGCAAAAGTTGTGGTAATGGGTAGTGGTGACTGTAGCACAATATTGTGAACGTGATTAACATCAGGGAAATACATATTTGAATGTGCTTAAAAAGGGAGGAAACTTGACTTGTATATATGTTAATAGATATTTTTTTAAAATCCATAAGAGTGTACTGTACAAACCAGGAAGCCTATGGTGATTACCAGGATTAGTTACAGTACAATTATAAAAATGCTCTTTCATCAGTTCCAACAAATTTGGCACATTAATGCAAAATGTTAATAATATATTGGTTATAGGAACTCTGTTATTTTTTTAAACCTACAAATTCTCTAATAAAAAATTCCAAATGGAGATAGGAAATGTGGAATGGCTCACTGAAGTTTTCAAATATTTCCTATAAACAATTTATATTTGATTAAGACCTATATAGAAAAACGAAGATTATGTCATAATGGTTACTATAGGCTACAAAACATATAAAAGGGCTGCTAAAGTGATATGCACACATGCACACTAACATTAAAAAAAACACTCAGAGCGTTGAATATTCAAATATATACTTAATGCTTTAATTGTGAATATGCCATTTATTTCTAAATTTTCAGACACTTCCTATACAGTGAATGTCTATGAATATTTTGTTATATGTTATTAAACAGTTCAATATTTCATATGTTATATATGATATAATGGTCTATACATAAAGGCTTTTATTAACATTTCCTGAATTGATAGTTTGCCTTAGAACAATCATTGATCTTTAATGAGGGTTGAAGTTTTGTTGTAATCTTTCACACAACCAGGACATTTAACTCTTCCGATTGTTGCTATAAAGTGGGTGTCTCGGCGAAGGGTTCTGCGACATAAGAAAGACATGACTAAGTTTAAGAGAAAAGCTGGGGTCTGGGGTCAGGGGGCTAGCAGAACGTATGCTAGCCCTGAAGCACAGACAGCCCAGCGCTTTTATTAGCAGAGCTACATGCAGAGAAGCACAGCTAGTGATTAATTACTCTCAGATATCACTTGGGAGTTAATTGCAGGCAGAGTTTACACCTTTTGTCTATCTTTCTCTTATCCCTGAGTCTTGGCACCAGCAAGAATTCAAACAGTGCTCTCAGGGTTTTCCTTTTGAGCAAGTGTCTGGTGTTCCAGACACTCTGTCTTTGTTCTCAAGCCAGAATTCCAGGTCTCAAGGATTCTTCCCCACATCTCCCCCTTTTCTTTTTGCAGGATTAGTAATGACTAATGAGCTCAAAATATCCAATTGTTTCTTTGTGCTGTTTATTTCTTTTCCGAGGCACCTTCTGCAGACTGAAAGAAAGAATATACATATTAAGATTGTAATTATTCCTCCATCAATCATTTGGAAATGGTCACTGTTCCACCAGTTCAATGGCTTTAATTATTTTAATTTGTCATTAATTGCTTCCCAAAATTTCAGTCTGGGAATGGTTTCTAATCTATTTTGAGACATTTCTAAGGCTTCCTTTTTGTAATTCTAAAATGTTAAGACTAAGGTTATGAGTATGTCCCAGGATATGACTTCTAATTTTATTCCAACTGTATTGACTTTCATTATAAGGTAAAGGAATTACAGAAATTTTAACATGTTCCCAATCATGCTGCAAATCTTGTTTGATAAGCAGAGCTGGTCATTTTTCACCTGTCCAGAGGATAAAGGCTTCTAAAGCATCAAGTTCGGTAAGAATATTATTATCAATATGAGTTTGAGTCATAAGTTTGCTGGTTAACATTGGTAGCAGTTTGGACAGATATTGCTAAGGCGACTGCCGTAGTGGTGGCAGTGGCAGCTATGATAATAGCTGAAATAATGAAAGTAATGTGTACTAATGAATTTTTTTGGTTTAATTGTTTAAGATTTCCCCAAGTTACTCCCCGTGTTTGAATAGTATTACGGCATGATAGCAGCTGGGAGTTCCTTTGTTCCTCCATCGTTATCTTCTCCATATGTGGTATTGGGTTGAACCGGTGATCTTTCCATCTCATGGTATAGCTTCATGGTTTTTGCTGGTAGCCAAGGGAGAACTGTTGGAGTAAGCACACAAGCATACCCTCTCCCCACATTATGAGGTCACCTAACATTACTTTGTACAGAATTTTAGCTTGTATTTTATGACTCTCCTGATGAGGGGAGAAATGTTTCTCAGCTGCTAAGAGGCTGTTTTTATCACAATTTTAAAAATTTAAAATATGTAGTGTTATGGTTATTGTATTTCTAGAGTCAGTATCCACACTCCCCCTTTTCTTTTTCTTTGTTTTAGATGACATGACCTATAAACTAGTTTCAGTAAGAGAATTTTGGAGATGTTTATAGTGTTGGGTTAACTGTTATGTGCCAATCTTTTACGATATATATACATACATTCACATGCTTACCAATATTTAGCTAGTAGCTGGGAAGTGTTGAATTAGCAGCTGATTTACTAGAGTTTTGGTTGACTGGGTCTATGATTAATGAATTTGATACTATAGATGCCAACTTGTGAGTATTTTGTTAATTCCTGAGGAAGGGGCCAGCCTCCTCAGGAAGGAACACAGCACTCCCTGGGCAGTACATTTTAAGGTTTATGCATCAGACCCTGGGAGAGTGGCCAACTCCTCCAGGGAGGAATACAACACTTTTGGGTATGTACTTTATCTCTTTTTTGCATACTGATTATTCAGGAGAAAAACTCTTTGTAAACTTTTACTAAAACAGATTAATGACTTGAGAAGCTTTGAGAAAGAATAACACTTTAACTTTGTATTATTATACTATTTGACATTAAAGCTTCTAATTTTTATAGATAGACCCATTAAATCTTACTTAATTTTGACCACAAAAACTCCTTTTCCGCAAGCTTTCTGCACTTTTTGTATTCATTCAGGTTTTGCCCCACATTTTACTTTGTTTTAATAACTAGTCATTTTATCTTAGGACGAAGTTACTTTCTTTTTCCTTAATAATAAAAACATACTCTATATACCTTCCATACTTAAGTTACCAAAATGATTTTGGAAACTGTTTCCAAGCAAACTTCTTACAACATCCAATTACCTTCAACACTAAACAAACTTGTTAATATAATGATTTAATTTGGTTATAACTTTTTTATTTTAAATTAATATCTGTATTTAGTAATATAAGCACTTATTTAATTTTTGGCAATTTGAATAGAGCTCTTTTAATAATTTTCATTTATCATTTTAATATTACCATCCGGAGGTATCAAAATATACACTGACACTGAAGAAACAAACACAAAACAAATTACAATACATCAATAGAAACATACATCTTTGATTTTACTGCTTTTGAGAATTTTTTTTTTTTGAAACCATATTGCCAAGTTTTCTTACTCTTCCATTGGCTTAATTTTATTAGTCCCTATCATCCCACAGCCTTATCATTATGTAGGCAGTAGGAGGTGGGAAATTAGTGATGGGCAGTGAGAATGATTTGGACCTCTGCCATGCACAGTGAACTACTGTGTGCGTGATTCTCACACCCACTGATAAAGATTCTAGTCATGAAGATGTAGTATTTTTTTCCTTTAATATTAGGAACAAAGTGACCATATCTGTTCCTCCCCTTCAGATATTTAATCATTGACCTAGGAAAGGCAACCAGAGAATTACATTCATTTATGTGGGAAAGACCCAAAATCACAGACTTCACACATTCTCTTATCCCCAAACCTATAAAATTTCCAGTTGATAGCCACAAAATCAGCCATCAGGTAGCCTATCATTTGCCCAAACCCCTCAAACAATATCCATCACAGAGACAAAATTACTGATGCACATAAACTCCCCAATCTCTGAATAAATGATTTTTCATTGCATTCTCCACCATGAATTTTCTGGAAGTCTCTCAAGGGGTTTCATCCTCCTAATGAAGTCTTCTTCCTGTTATTTAATGTTTTGTGGTCATTCTTAAACCGAGTTTCCTTTAGCATACTAAGGCTTAGATTTGACTGAATGATAGTGCACAGTGATTACAGACCTAGTGTTTCACTCTTTTGAAGTTCACTCACTTAACTTAAAGGATAAATTAGGAATTAAGGCAATCCCACATTGAGTACAGATGTAGAATTCCTCACATATGACTTCTCTGATTAGCTTTTCAGAGTGGTAGAAGAGGCCTCACTGATTCATTATATTTACCTTATGTGTTTTTATCTGAAGTAGTATGGTTGCTTCAGAATGTGAGTCTTAAATATGCACAAGATTTATAGTGTGAGTTGTTACATTTAAAATAAGAATACTGACAGATGACTTGTGGCATTTCAGCATTAGGTGCTATGGGGGTCACTTGGACAGGGAACATATAAGCATCTACTGCTCCGGCTGATTGAGCCTCTTGGATACCTTTTTGTTATGTAGAAACATTTGGCACTGTAATATTAGCTAAAGGAGGAGAGGTCATAGCCTCTTCCAAGCCGGAGCAAAAGGACGAGGTCTTTTTAATTCCTCTATTGAACAGGATTCCTCCAGGGCCGTTGCAGCTGCCACCTGTACTGGAGCGCAAAGGCAATCAAGATCCGGGATATTTTTTCTTTTCTTAAACATGTTCCCCCTCCATTGCAGCCGCCAAAACAGAGCAGCTTCCTTTTCTGCGTTTTTCTTTTCAGTACCAGAGTCCTCACTATCAGAGTCTGACTTCATACTTGAACAGGAATAGGCTTTCCTCTCTTATAGTCCTCCTCTAATTGAGAAACCACCTTTTTCCATTGTTTACTGTCAAGAATCCCTCTTCCGGGAAACCAATTGCAATGTTTCTGTACTAA
>PVKH010015673.1:0-15985 GCA_004027955.1 Chaetophractus vellerosus
CCATGGGGGCTCCGCCCTGCCCGTGGTGGCTTTTTGCCTTGCCCACGGTGGCTTTGCCCTGCCCACGGTGGCTTGCCTTTCTCAAGGCCATCTGCCCGCTCGGAGAGGTCCCCGGGAACCGAACCCAGGGCCTCCCATGTGATACACCAGAGCGCTCTTATCCACTGAGCTATCTAGCCGGCCCTATATGTGTATTTTAAATAATGTTTATTGAACAAAACAAATCAGGCATATTAATCAAATTATGTATTAAGGGACCATAATCATTTAAACAATTATTTTTGAAAACTGAAAGATAAATATACATAAATCTGTAATATTTAGCTATATTATACATTAATATATAATAATTACTTTTCATTTGATATATCTGGATTTACAAAATGAATGCATTATTTTAAACAAATAACCTGCTATTTTAAAAAAAATTCCTTGTTCATGAACACCTAATGTATAGTTTCACCTACAAAAGCCAAGGAAGTAAAGGATTTCTTTTGAAAAGTCCCACAATTAACATGTTTGTTTTTGCTACATCTTTGCCTTTGTAACCCAAAATTTTAAGAAATATTCACAACATGAAGTAGCCTCAAATCAGCCTGTTCATATCACAATGATTAAGAAATTTTGACGTCAGAGACCAGGCTGTTGGATTCTAACACTACCATGCTTCTTCTGCATAAATGCTTCTAATATTTAGATTCCCAACTGAGTGATCTTGTCTTCCTGCAGGGTGGCTCTTTTTTGTTGTCAGTTCAATGCGTGTGCTTTAACAGTCAATTGAGTAATATTTATATTCCAGTCATTTCTGATAAACATTCAAGGAAGACATTGGCCAAAACCAGAACCAGTACTAGTACAGAGCATTAATATCAAGCTTAGCCATTTCTTGTAAGTATAACAAGATGACATTGATGAAATTCATTGGGCTGAATCCATTAAGAACTGCACCCAAAGACTCCCACCCTAGGAATTTGTGGAAGACATTTTCAACTCAACATAATGTGGCCTATTTAAGAGGTCCCAATCTTGATCACTTGTCTCCAGCATCTTGGGTATTGCTTCATTTGGTACCCTAAAAGAGTGAAAACAAAGACTGAAAATGTCCAGCATCCCTGTGCTGCTTTGCTCCCACTGAATTAGTTGAATGAAATTCTCACTTTCCATTATTTCTACCCTGGGAATGCATCCATGGCCCTTTTGACTAGCCAGTATTTCCACCTTGAGTTCATTTCTACTCTTTTCAGAAGTCTAGTATTGATTTGGGACTTTATGGTAGCAACCCACTGAGTGTGTTTCATTATATGCAAGGCTTTTACTTAATCTATTGGCATGTATTTTTGAGGGTTCTCAGCCTGACTGCTGAAACTCTAAGTTCAGGAAGGACATTCTCCATTCAGTATGTAACAGCTGGTGCCATAGGGTCAGGAGCAGAAATAAATACTCCAATAGCCACCCCTAGAAGATTTCTAGGATTTTCTCTTAATTTTTTATTTCAGTGATACATATACAACTCATAATTTTCCATTTTAACCACTTTCAATTGTACAATTCAGTGGTATTGATTACATTCACAATATTGCACTATCACCAACATCACTTACTCAAATGTTTTCATTCCCTCTGCACTCCATAAGCCATAATTTCCCATTAATCTCATCCCCCAGCCTTGGTAACTTATAATTTAATATCCATCTCTATGAATTTGCTTCTTCTAGATAATTCATATGAGCAAGCTCATACAAAAATTATCTTTTTGTGTCTAGCTTATTTCACTCAACATGATGTCTTCAAGGTTCATCCATGCTATCACATGTATCAGAACCTCGTTCCTTTTTATGATTGAGTTATATTCCATTGTATATGTATATATTTCATTTTGTTTATACATTTATCTGTTGAAGGACCCTTGGGTTGCTTCCACCTTTTGCTTATTGTGAATAATGCTGCTGTGGACATTGGTATACATATATCTGTTTGAGTTCCTGCTTTCAATTCTCTGGGGCATATACCAAGCAGTGGGGTTGCCAGGTCATATGGTAATTCTATGTTAACACCCAACTGATTTCTACAGTTGCTGTACCATTTTGCAATCCCACCAACAATGTATAAGGGTTCCAATTTATCCACATTTTCACCAACTCTTGTTATTTTCTGTTTTTAATAATAGCCATCTTAGTGGGTATGAAATGGTATCTCATTTTGGTTTTGATTTGCATTTCCCTGATGACCAATGATGTTGAGCATCTTCCCTTGTGCATTTTGGCCGTCTGTATATCTTCTTTGTAGAAATGACTTTTCAAGTCCTTGAGAGTCAGAGATTTTTCTCAGTTACCCACGACAACTTAGAGAACCTCTTTCCCGATATGAAATATAAATTGAGCATTAGTGATCTTATATGGTGCTCAAACAATGTGATACTCTGACTAGAAGAGACACAGTCCCCTAAAGCTTTCTGAAAATGTGTTTCTACACAACAACCACTTATACACTTCAAACAGGAGAAATATATACTGTGTATATATGAGTATTCAACACATTTGCAACTTTCAACATCAACTCAAAAATGTGTGATTGTATCTTTGGAATCACAAGGCAAATCAATTCAGAAGGAATTTTGAGGGGAAGGATACTTACTTCAAAAGACATGGAGGGATGAAAAACTGTGGAGCAGAGTGAGCTTTCAAACTTGTTAGGGTAAACATGGAACTTGGGTCATTTTTACACTTTGACTTGGACCATGAAAGATGAACTGTCTAGGAGATGTTTCCACTAGAAGTAGAGGAAATAAAAAGAGTGAATAGGTCATGTGGGGTGTGTGGGGTGGGGGATTGTAGAACAGGGACCTTTCCCCACCACAGGGTCCCCTGGTCCTGGCACTCTGTTGAAGGTTCACTTTCCATTGGTGGAGAATGGGGGAACAGAAGCCAAGGACATGTTATCGAAGGAGGCACTTGCCTCCTAACTGGAACCAGAGTTCTAATAGTTCCTCAGGTCCTGCTGTGAAAACAGGAGACCTGCAGTGGGGTGTGAGGGACAGCATGTGTGTAACACTGTCTTTCAGGTACAATAGTGCTTAGCCAGGTGTTATAATTTCCTCATTGCAAATACCATGCAATGGGTTGGCTTAAGCAATGGGAATTCATTGGCTCGCGGTTTTGAAGCTTGGAGATGTCCAAAATCAAGGCATCATCAAGGTGATGCATTCTCCCAGAAGACTGTGGCATCCTGGGGCTGGGTGCCAGCAGTTCTTGGTCCTTGGGTTTCTGTCACATGACAATGCACATAACCTCCTTTCCTAGCTTTTCCCTTCTCTTCCGGTTTCCGTTGACTTTCAGCTTCTGCTACTTACTGTGGCTTTTCTTCTTCACTCTATCTATAAAGGACCCCAGTAATTCAGATTAAAGCCCGACCTGATTCATTTTGTCCACACCTTAACTGAAGTAATATTTTGAAGAGCATTTATTTAAAATGGGTTTACAGCCACAGGGATGGATTAAGTTTAAGAACGTGTTTTTTGGGGGTGTATAGCTCTAAGCCACCATACCGGGAAAGTCACCATGGCCATCCTGGGCCAGAGAAAGTCAGCAGTTTAAGACTCCAGATTTCTTCTGTGTTTGTGTGTGTACAAAGGTGCACGAATGCGAGTGTGAATTAGAAGGTTCAGCCACACAATGAAACTATGCTGATTATCAGCTTACTCCCTGATGCTAGTAGTCAGGGAAAACACCTCTTCCTGTTATAAGGGAAGCTTGTGCCACTGCCTACAGTTTAGAGAAGGGTCAGGTCAAGGGGAGAAATTGAGGTCCCCGGGGTATGAAGTTCACTCCCAGGGGCATGCACTTGCCTTACTTAGTCCCAGCCCTGGTTAAGGTAGCATTTCCCAAAGCTCCAAGCCTTCAAGGTGCTCCAGGAAAAAACAAACAGGCCCTCTCATCAAATAAATTTAACAAAGGTTGCATAATTTATACATATGTGAGAGGTTTACTTGGCAAAACTGCCCATTAATAACTTTAAGAAAAATAGCAACAAAGAAATCTAAGCAAGCATTTTCCAAAGATTTTACCCCTGATTTTTTTTTCTCAAGCAATTTTTGTTGATGTCTTATAAATACACTCAGAGAAGTGCTAGGGTAGAGTTATATTAAGGTGGCTGTAGGTACTTATAAACAGATGTCTCCTAGAGTCTAATGGCTGGGCTGCTAATCTTGAATAACTTCCCTCTTCCACCTCCTATGAAATGACAGAAAGGGAGAGCTTTCCTTCCATGGCCCTGAGATGACCAACACATAAGTCCCATCCTCCTGAATGCTGCCACACCAACTACAATTAGCGTATTTCTTTAATTCTCATTTTAGGCATTTGTGTGTCATTAGCACTCATTCCCACCAGGTCCCAGGACTGCTAAGCAACTCCAAATATACCCTGAACTCTGTTCTCAGACTTGTTCTGATCAACATTTTTATCCACAACAAAATTAAGAAGTTGACTTCATGTTAAACAAACTCGCAAGTGACGTGGAGTTGGGAGACACAGTCAATTCATTTGATGGTCAATTTTAATCCTATGAGTTTCTAGAATAGCTGTATCTAATGGATGAAATTTAACCACAACAAACTCAAAGTTGTGCAATTTGCTCCAAAACAAATAACAAGCCTATGAAACAAAAAGGGCAGGACCAGCAGCAGGATGTAGACAGTATAGGGAGGCCCAAATCTGGCTCAACATAGGAAGCATTTCCATTATAATAGGGGAAAGACACCATAAGGAGCTAGGAATACTCTCCCACTAGAGGCTATAAAGCCCAATATTCTGAACTGGGACAAAAAGCATGATGGAATGGATGATGCTTGAACTAGATTGAAAGGTTAAACGACAATTAAGAAGGAAAGATGGCTCAATATAACTCAAGGTCTAGGCATTGGTGGGTGAGGGGCAGAAGACCAGACTTGGTAGAGCACCTTTAATCATCATGAGACATGAACAGACTTTGAGAAAATAAGAATCAAGAAGAAAAAGTAGCTAATCAAAAAAGTGCTACTATTGCAGTGTTTGCCCTTGCTCAGCCTAATTGCATTATTGATTTCCATTAGTCATCACATATGAAAGTGGGATTGGAGCAAAAGAGAATAGTTCATGGGGTTCCCTTATCTGTAATATATAGAGGACAAACATATATGCCACTAGTTGTGAATAATTTATCTGGGAGCTTTTTTCTAGAACTGTTCCAGGACTTCCTGTTGAAATCCTATGCCCCTTGCCTATGAGTCCAATTTAAAAGCCCAAGCAGAGAGCATCTTCTTGTGGTGAAGCCCACCCCTACCTCCCCAATACCCATACACACCAGAAGTGTTGCCATCCAGTTGGTCACCCTGGCCCATGACTCAGATGCTGGATACCTGGAGGTTGCCTATGCTGGTAGAAGACCTTGGAAGATTTGGCCTTGCGCAGTGAGGGAGGAAAAGGCCCCATTTCACAAAGCACCTGAAGTAATTGAGCACCCCATCTCAACAGAACAATCTGCAGTACTGGAAGAGTTTTGTGGCTGCTGTGGCATGCCCTTGCCATGGTTTCCCCCAAAACATTCTACCTATCCTTTGCAAAAGGAAGTGGGGGTGCCATCGAGAAGCAAGCATAACGTCCTTCCAGGGATTTTGTCAGGGTTCCCCTGGCAAACCCTGAATTGTGCCCTACAGCATTACCCAGGCTACCAATGCCTACTAAACTTCTCTTCTGCACAAAGAGATAGCAGGGGTGGTTAAAAAACCTTCACATTCTTCCTTCCCAAAAAGAATGGACAATACTTTCATTGCGGGGTTGGGCAGCGGTGGGGGTGGTGGGAATGAAATGGGACAAAAGTCCCATTTAAAATGAATAAAATGACTATCATATATACAAGTAACTACCTTTTCTTTCCATGGAACATGTTAACTTATGTAAAATATGTATTTTGAGCATCGGGGCCCAAACATCATCTTCAACCCCCAGCTTTCATTTTGTTTATTAAAAGTTCATGGGTCCTAAGACAGCCAAGGAAGATAGGAAAATAGAAGTGTGCTCTTATTCGAAAATGGCATAGAAAGGTTAGAAGAGATTCCAACAGTAATGATTATCAGTACGATTCTCTTCCTTTTGGATTCAAGAGCCTGAACTATCGCCTGGTCTTGAGAGTGTGGCTAAAGTGTTTATTAGCCTGGGCTGGTACGTGTTCCCTAAGTTGTTTCTTGAACGCCAAGGAGAACAGTCACCTGTGCACAATCCAATCTTCCCTCATTATTCCTAGAAGATCCTTGCAATCACCTCAAGAGCCTTGTTTTTCTCAGCCAGACAGCTCTGGTTTCCTTGTTCTCTCAAGAGTCAGATCCCCTGCCCATAGGTGAAATGATGTGGCTGGGGCAAGCCGTGAATCACTTTGATAAAAGCGCACGTCCTATTTGGGCAGACCAGACAAAGGAAGTGAAATAGAAAGGCATCCAGTCTGCTGCTCTGAATAGCAAGCAGTAAGTCAGAGAGGATAAAAAGCAAATGAGGTCTACAGGATTTATGCTGGGGCGCTCTGGAGAATAGCAAAACAAGAGGAACCTTCTTATTCAGCACAGCAGTGATGGCAGAGGTTCAGTGATGACAACCCTGAGAAAACACCGCTAGGTGGAAGGATGGACAGAGACATGTTCTTACAAGGAGTAAATGACTTTGAAAGAACTAGATTTGAAGACACATGCAGGTTGATTCTTGGTAGAGTGATGGGGAAAGGAGAAATAACCAACAGACAAGCTCCACAGAAATCAAGTTAAGGATATCAGCGCTATGGGCATGAAGGGAGTGGGGACAGAGCTCTAATTCTCAATTCCAAACAGAAAACACTGGACCTGCTACCAGGCTCGGCCTGGACCACTTTCTAGCTGAGTTTTCAACCTAAATTTAGGACGAGCTTTAAACTGTCCTTATTTCTCAACAGAATCATAAAACCTGTAGTCACTGTGCTGTGTATGTTTGTGTGTGTGTGTGTGAGTTTCCATTCATTTAATAATCATTCTTCCAGAAAAGCAACACTTTGCAAACCTCTTATCAAATAGGTAGCACCATGGCAACAGATTATGAATCAGAATTCCTTCTTTGAGCCCTTACTTTCATTAACAGTTGTGAAGGATCTGAGATTTTATTCTTCTTGCAAGCTAACAAGTTAGCCTGCCAGAGTTGCATGGATGCTGGCGGGAAACATAAGACTCCTGGGTCAGAGACAAAAGATTTTATTATTCAGGGCACATCCAGCAGCGTGAGCATCAGCATATTTGCATCCATTTCCCTTGCCCCAGATTCCCACAGGGCGATGCAGATAGTGCCAGCTTGTGCCCTGCACACACAGTGGGTTGTGTTACAGGAGAGGAACCCTGAGCTTAGGGGACCCCATTTTTTTCAATGATGTAGAGTAAGTGGGTCTGTCCTTTGCTTGAGAGAGAAACACAAACTCTTTTTTCCAAGGTTGTTTTCTAAACAAACATCCTTGAAATAATAGTCCAGACTGAAGATTGTCACTGCTTCTTCTCATAAGATGTGCAGAAAAGCAAGAGGCCCATGGAGAATTATCTGCCAACAGTTTTTATCCTCTGATCTTCCCCTTTCTGGATCCCATAGTTTCATATTTTAAGTAAAGGGGTTTAAATGAATCAAATCTACGGTCCTTTCAGGGCAATAATATTAAGATTATTGTTTCTTTTTTTTAAAGAATAGTTCTATAAAGATTTTACTTTTCAAGGTCCTATAATCTCAGAAGGTCATTCTTATTTCCAAAATATCACTGCTGTTTCAAATTTTAACACACACACACACAATATTAGTTCCTCAGCAAGAGTGATGCTTCATTTTTTTAATTTTTTATTTTTGCAAAAGCCCAGTGGAGTGGAAGCTGATATTAGAATGAAAAATGAGCTGTGATTGAAGCAACACATATATCTGATTTCTTTTCCTACCATCTCAGATTAATTGGCAATACATTTTCCTTAACCCAGTGATATGTAAAAATAAAAGTCTGAAAGAGTATTTTGGTAGGTTTTCTTCCTTTGAATCTTTCCTTCTCACCTTCATTGTGAAGTTGTTCTGGGAGTGAAAGAATGTGATGAAATGAGAGCTTTGCAAGAAAAGCTGATTCCTGCAAAAGAAGCAAAGGCCACCTAATGCATCTGCGGCAAGTCACCTTGGTATCCTGCCAGCATCAACCACAAAGTGCTCATGAGGGAAGCAGCTCTATGATATCTCCAAGCTCAGAGACTGTGCTGACCTGCTGACACTGGGCTCATCAAGGGTCACCTTCGATGTCTAGATACTCTCCATGAAGTCAAACGTGTCACTGGCTAACCCTCCCAAATTCAGACTCTTGTTGATTGGGGTTTGAAAGTACCATGGAAATCACCAGTGCCTGCCACACTTTCCTGAGGAGAAAATTAGCAGAAGGCTCCCAAGAGCCAGGCAGTGGGGCCTCTCAATCTGTAGGACCACCAGAACAGTTCTGTCCCATCCAATTCTTAAGACCTGGGTCTTAAAGTACTGTCCTAGCTCAATGTGGGTTTGGCTGGGTTTTGCCTCACATTTCCCTACCCCGGCAGCCTTCTCTCTTTTTCTGCTCCTACAACAAGGTTTCTGCCTCTTTGTTGCCATCACTTATCACCAGGTGCCTGACAGATCTGACATATATGATTGTGCAGATTTCGAACTTAAAACTCAGCAGGATGCCATCAGATAGATTTTTGCTCAGAGATGTGCAGTGCACAATCCATACAACCATACCTTGCTGGCATTTTCTAATCACTTTACAGATGTTTGCTCATATAACCCTCACAACAGTCTCTGAGGTAGATGCTATTATATAAATTCTCACAGGAGAACACTAAGCCCAAAAGGGTTTAATTCCCCCAAGGACTCATAGCTACAAGATAACTAGGTTAAGATTTTACCTCTTCACAACTACAACTGAGGTTTTCACACTTTGTAAAAGCTAAATACATAACCTTTTTTCAAGTGAAGCAAAAGCAGAAACACAAATAAAATAGGGGGAAAAAGTTTGAGCAGGCTGTCCTCCATCAGAACCTTCTCTTTCTTCCCCAGGTCAGAACTTGGAAGCCCTCCAAAACTTCCTTAGGGTTCTCAAATATTCCTAGGTGGCTGGCATTTCCCTGGGCTAAGTCAAGGAATCTTCCAGTACCCAGTAAGCTTATTTGTTATACTGGTCATCTGCATTGCTCTTGACAACCTCCTCTACAACATTCTAGAACTTTCTTTCTTCTCTCCACAATCCATCCTTCACTTCACCTAGTTGCTGGCTACACCAAACTTAACAGACTCTTACCAATTGTTGAGTTGCACTAAAGATAAATCCATTTCCTTGTTTCCATCAGCAGTTTACTAATGAGTCTGAATGAGACTGAATTCTCCAAGTCCCTCTGGACACAAGCACCTGGAATAGAGTCTACTTTCCCAACAGGGATAGGAGCCCTAAAAGGATTTAAGTCCTTCTGAACCCAGGGCTTTAGAACCTGGCTCCATCTCCCAGGCGCCATCTTTTCTCATTTAGACTTAAAATGTCTTTAGCCTAAAGCAAGGTACTGGTATAGCAGGGCCAAGCTCCTCCCTAAGAAGAGGCCTTTTTACTAATCCCACTGAAATTGATTGTGAGGCTGATGCCATCCCTGTAGAGAAGGAAATAAAGCATGGCAACACTGCCCTTAGCCTGGCTACCTCCTAACAACCCACAGCCTGGATAGCCCATGCCTCTGCCACATCCCTGCCTCTCCAACATGAGCTGGGTGCTGGTGACTCTGTGGACACTTTCCTTCTCTCACCATAGCACTGAACTCTCTGTCTTATGGTTTTCTGTTTATTTGTGGCTCCCCAACCAGATACTGCGCTCCTTAAGAAGCCTTATTCGGTATTCTACCCAAACCCCTTTCACTGCATCTGGCACAGAGTGCATGCTCAACAAAGGTCTTTGAATTAATTAATTATTGCAAATTATTGGGTTACAAAATACTAGTTTATGCCTTACATCTTCTAGTAGGCTACATATTCAGATGATGTTTATTTTTCATTTTTAAACTTGTATTACAGTTGGAAAGGTTATTTTAGTCTCTTCTCAAAGATATGACTAATGTTTGGTTCTTCGCTATTAAGCACTATGATTAAAATATGCTAGCATTTCAAAGCAAAGAGGAATTGGCCACCTGTCTGTATCTGTTATAATCTTGAATTTGTCAACCCCTTAAACTAACTTTAATAAGCCTTGAATAAGCTTTAATTTGTATCCAAGAATGTGTTCTATAGGACTTATTCTAACATTCAACTTTTTAAAACTTTTTAAAAATTATTGAAAATGTGAGATAAACATGAAGTTTATGCACTTCTTTTAACCTGTACCATCAATATTCAACATTGCATTTACTAAAAACCAAATTGATAGCAAGGATTTCCTTCCATTATCATCTAAGATTTTATTTTTCCTTTAAAAATAGTGAATTTCACCAATGTTCACAGCAACATTATTCATGATCGCCAAAAGTTGGAAACTACCCAGGTGTCCATCAACTGATGAGTAGATAAGCAAATCGTGGTGTATACCCACGATGAAATGTTATGCAGCATAAGAAAAAATGAAGTTATGAAGCATATGACAACATGGATGAACTTGGAGGACATTATGTTGAGTGAGGCAGTGAAGCAAGCCAGACACAAAAGGACAAATACTGTACGATTGCACTATTATGAGCTAAACATACTGTGTAAACTCATTGAGTTAATAATTAGAATCACCAGAAAATGTGAGGGTAGAAAATGGAAACCTGAGGGTTAATCTGTGCAGAATTGGTAAAAAGTTTGTTTGTAAATCTTTGGAAATGAATAGATTTGGTGAAAGCATATCATGGTCTTTGCTATTATATGGGTATGACAATGGTTGAAAGGGAACGTCTAAGGTCATGTATATTACTAGAAGGAAAGCTAAAACCTGTTACTTGGGACTGTATAGGATAGTAAAACTTCATGTAAAGTACGAGTATGGGTGATACTGCACATATAAGACTGTTTTTACAAAATATAAATACCAGCATACTAGAGAGAAGGAAAGAGAATAGCAGCTATTTATGGCAGGGGAAGCATAGAGAGATTGAAAGGTGATGAGTTTTGTTTCTTTTTGTTTATTATTATTATTGGAATAATGAAAGTGCTTTAAGAATGATTAAGTGATTAATGCACAAATATGTGATTCCACTGAATATCATTGATTGTACACTTTGGATGGACTTTTTCTTTATTAATATGTATCAATAAAATTGATTTGTTAAAAAAATAGTGAACTTGAAACTCCAACACCAAAAAATAGTTTTAAATTTGGCAACACGTGCCCTTGTCTTTACACCACATAATTTTATTTAGTGCAAATAATATTCATAAAATCAGTATGAAAAAAAATCACTGACCTAAAGCCCTAAGGTCCACTTATTCTGCCAAGGGTTACTGAGGTGTAAAATGTGAATCTCAGCTTACAGGCTTTGCTGTTTGTAGAATAACCACAGGTGATGTAGGCACTCCCTTTGATGTGTCCAGGACACAGCCCCTAGTTAGACACCTATGGAGGGAAACATTTGAGTACTGGGTTTTGTCCACTTTGACTTCCCCTTGACAAACTCGTTCTCACACTATTTCCGGAGACAAATATTTTGAAAGTGAAGAACACAAGACTTTGCTAAATATTAGCTTTCAAAGGCTTGGAGTCACGTGATATTTGCTTGAGGTACCTCTTCCTGGAGCCTATATAAAGAATCGTGTTTACGCTTGGCCACTCTTCAGGACTGGGGCACTGCTGGGTAAAGAAGTATGCAGAGAAGAATGTAAACATGGTTGGGTCCTGCTAAGTTCTGTGGAGGCAGAAATCTTCTTGTAGGCAAATCAGTAAGACGGAAAAAAAGAGCATGAGAAACCTCTAACAAGATTTTAAAAGCAAAAATGAAGTCTGAAATGAAATTCAAAAAGAGTAAAATGCAACCAACACCTTCCATAGCCCAGATTTTTCTACCAGGTTGGAATGATTGCTCCCTACAAATTAAAAGTAAAACATTTTCTGCTGGTGTCAAATGACTGAGAGTTATCAAATTTATCTTATTTTTTACAAGCATGAAATGACCAGTCTAGTGAATCATATTCTTAGGGTAACTTAAATCAACATAAGTCTAATTTGTAAACTGTCAGCAGTTTATGTTGACCGCACAACTCCTTTCCCTGAAAATATTACTGGGTACTATAAAACTTCAAGAACTCCCAGGGAGTAAAGTAGCTGACTCATCTCAGATTAATTCAATTAACCCTACAAAGTGGCAGAACTTTTAAATCCTTATGAACTTTTACCTAAAATCTCTCTAAGATGTTAATATGCAACATAAATTTAACTTTTTAATAGCAAATTGAGTCTTAATTGGAATTGTTCTATTGAAGGCAATAAAAGCTATTAAACAGAGTCCAGGCTCAGAGACTTATCAGCTATGTGATAGTCAGCAAATTATTTAATTTACCTGATCATCTGCTTCCTTTTATAAAATCAGAAACATGCTTACTTGCCTGACTCATTGAATAGTTATAGGCTCAGGGAGGTAAATCATGTAAAACGAAATTTACAAACAATAAAGTACTAAGCAGATATGAGAGCAGAAAATTATGGGGGGGTGGGAAGGTATATAGTTGAAAGTTTTATTAAAGATCAAATTTTGACAAAATTTTCCACTATATTTTAACTTATTTATTTATGTATTGTTTTCTTGATAATTTTGTTTATTTTGTTTATATTTACAGAAAAAAGAATTATCCCTTTAATAAAATTTTAAGTATTAGAGAGTTGAACATTGTGTTATCACAATGTTTAAAACCTCTGCATAATTCATTATACTTTTTGCTACTTGTCAATAATTGTATTTGTATTTTTCTGTTTTTTATCATAGTTCTTCCAAAGAAACATTAACTTAACAAGAATAATAACTTATTTAATCCTCACAAGATTCCCTGAGTCAGGTACTAGTTTTATTCCCATTTGATAGATGAGGAAACTGAGGCACACAGCAGTTAAGCAACATAAGTGACTTGTTCCAGAAGAAGTAGCAGAGCTGAGCTCCAAGACAATCAGCTTGGTTCCAGAGTCCATACACTTAACCCCTACACAATACAATCATGCCAAATTCTGACATTATCCTTATGCTTTCCTTATCCGGTTTTACTTATATTTGCTTTGCTGATTTTCTTAAGTATTTGTGATGAATTCATAGTTCATGTAGTTTCATTCTTACCATGGCAATAATGAAAGCCTTTAAACATGTGACATCCTCTCAGGGCATCCTTCACTATATTCCATACATTTTGATGGGCAATACTCTCCCTGTTGTTTTCTAAATAATATTAATAAAAAATGGATTTCAAGTAAGCATTTTACTTCTGTAGAGCATGCACAAAGAGAAATGCAGAAAGTGAGCACCTCAGTGTTGGCTGGCTTTCAAGGTGACCCCAACAAACTTGACCTCTTGCCATTCCTCCCTTCCATACTGAACCCTGGGAGACCTGGGTGATGACCAGAACACTAGAGAAGTAGCACTGTGTGATTTCCAAGGTGAGGTCATAAAAGATGGCAGCTTCTGCCTTGGCCTCTTGGACCCCTTGCACTGGGAGGAAGTCAGCAGTTATCTCATGAGGTGACAAGGGCTGGAGAGGAAGCAACTCACCTGTACCAACCTGTTAGCCATGTGAGTGCGCCATCTTGGGAGGGGATCCTCCCATCCCAGTCAAGCCTCTGGGTGTTTCCAGGTCTCAGTCCTGAAGCTTTCCAGCTAAGGCCCCAGACATCGTGGGCCCGAGACTCACTGTCCTCACTGTCCCTTCTCTGAATTCCTGATCCATAGAAAATGCGAGTTAATAAATTCTTCTTCTTTTTTAAGCCACAGAGTTTCGGGGAGATTTATTATGCACAACAATCAATGAAATATCCCTGTAATCATAACCCAAATCAAGAAATAGAACATTACAAACCCTCCTAAGCTTCCCTCCGTGCTCCCGCTTAATCCTACCCCATCCACTATTTTGATTTCTAACACCACAGATTAGCTTTGCCTGCCTTTGAACTTCACATAAAAAGAACCCCACAGAAAGCATTTTTTTGCGCCTGGATTTTTTTTTCAGCAAACATTGTGTGTGTGAGATTCATCCAAGTTTTTGCAGTTCAAGGTAGTTAGTTTGTTTTCACTGAAACAGTGTATACCAAAACTTCATTATTCTACCGTTGATGGATACTTAAATTCTTTCCAGTTTGAGGCTATGATGAATATTGTTCTATGAACTTCTTGCACATGTCTTTTTGGTACACATATGTGTGCATTTCTAGAGAGAATATACAGGGGAGTAGACATGCTGGGTCCTAAGAGATGCAGGTGTCCAGGTTTGGAAGATGCTGATTTCCACTCCCAGCAGGAGGGAATGAGAGTTCCCATTGCTCCACGTCTTTGCAAATAAGTGGCTTTGACAGTCTTTTTAATTTTAAGCATTCTGGTATATTTGTAGCGGTGTTTCTTTTGTGGTTTTATTTTTGTTCTAATTTCATTTATTCTTTTATCCTATCTTACTTTCTTTCCTTTATTTTATTGTAGGGTTGAACGTCCTTACAAGCTTAGAAGCCATAAGGGTATTCTCGTTTGAGAATGTCTTATGCAAGTTCCTGGCAAACTTTTCTGCTAGGTTCTCTGTCTTTTACTTATTACTTTATAATGATCCTTTATACAATCCAGATATGAGTCCCCCTTATTTTATGTCCCTTGTTTTCCTCCTGTTTTGCTCTCTTTTGGATTAATTACTTTTATTACATCATTCTTCCAACAATTAGCTTATTTCCCTATTTATTTAGAGTTAAAACTAGAAGTTTGTTTGTAAGAAAACTATAACTATGGAATATAGCGGCAATATTTAAATGTTGACAATATAAAATAATACAATTCAATTCATAAAAGTTGAGAGGTGAGAGAGGTGAAAAGAGATGAGAAGAAACATAAGTTTGCTAATTGCTTCATATTCCATAGCAGAGAATCCATAAGTACAGTCTATAGTTACTAAAGCAATAAATAGATATATTTGATATACCATTAGATAATGCACTATATTATATATATTATTAGAGATAATATAATTGCATATTATATTATCAATATATAATATAAAAATGCAATAGTATAATTACACTATATTTTTATTAGATACATATATTAGATATATATTTTTTTATTTTAGAGGTAATCATTACTAAAACAATAATGCACATGTGTCTTTCAGTTTTTGCTTTCCAGAATCTGAGCTGCTTTGTATCTGTGGAGAGTTCCTCACCTTATGAGTTTTAATGGATAAGGAAGACGTTCCCCAAGTATAAAAGGTGAAAATGAATACTCCATTTCCCCTCCAATTTGGGTCCAGACACATGATTCAGGCTATGCCATCAGATACCCACTTGTTGGGGTTTATTTCGAGAGCCAATGACCCAAGAACAAGAAATAGACATTGTCTCTCTTTCACTCTTTTGCTTTCTCTAGTCGGAGTGGGAAAGAGGTGGACAACAACAGTAGCGATGATTTCCCTTGCACAATTAATTCTTAGGTAATTGGGGGGCAATTTTTATTATCTGTTTAACCTAGAACTTCATTTCCCACCCTTATTAACGAATATATCCTTTTTTGAGTTAAACCAAAAGAATATCTCTTAAATCAGTAAATAAAAGTGTGATCAACACATATTTTAAATCCATCAGGTTATATCTATAATTAAAACTAAAATATTTAAACTGTACAAGAGATAATGTAAATTAAAATGACAGCAAAATGTTGGAAACAGACATACCAGGCAAATACTTTAAATAAGAAAAAAAAGAAAACAAGGATCTCAATTTTATTATCAGTTAAGGAAAAGTAAATAATAAAGGTAAATTT
>PVKH010015674.1:0-16026 GCA_004027955.1 Chaetophractus vellerosus
GCCACGGGCAGGGCAGGTTGCCTGCAAATCGAGCACAGCCAGCCACCCGCGAACTGAAAAAGCCGGCCGTGATGGAAGCAGAAGCCGCCCACAAGCGGGGAAAGCCGCGCCTGCGCAGTGACCAAGTCTCGGCGCGTCGCCGCAACGGGGGGAAGGGGAGATATGTAATAAAATAAATAAATCTTTAAAAAAAAAAAAATAAATAAATAAATTAATTAAAATTAAATGAAACAAAAAATTAATTTCAGTTATACTAGCCACATGTGACAGTGCAGATACAGGAACATTTCCATTATCACAGAAAATTCTACTGGAGAGCACCGATATAAAATAAAGTCTGGAATCTACAGATCTGGATTCAACTCCTGTCACTACCATTAATCACACCAGTCCTCATTTTCCTCACCTGAAAAAACCAAGGGTAAGTTAGAGTAAATGAATTTTAAAAAGCACCCTTTCAACTACAATAGTCTATGATTTTCCTATGAATTTCATAGTTCAGCGTTTCTCTTTGCCTATAAGCACAAGATGGCAGTTAGAAATCACCAGAAAGAAAATGTATATAATATGAAAATACTGTAATGCACAAGCCATGTGAATGACTGTAAGCTTAATGTGTTTCCAGCCACCACTACTCACTATATACTTACCCATCTTTACAAAATCCAAGATATGTTTTTATTAAGGTATCCTATGACTGCAGAACAACCTTGACATTTCTGAAAAACAGTAAATCTCCCTGCCAACCAAAGTGAATACAATATCCTTAAATTCTGTAGTGGAAGATAAGCGTGGCCAGCAAAAAACAGAATTCATATCAAAAGCTAGAAAATACTACTAAAGGCTCAGGTGAGTAGATATATGATTTGTGGATTTAAGGGAAGGTCATGAAAAGTCCATTACAAGCTTAAAGTTAATTTAAATGCCCATGTTTTACACATGAGGGTTTAGGTTTCTACTTTGAAATTTATGTGAATTGTTTTCTGCTGCTACATAATATATTCAAGTTGGTTTTAACATGAGAAGAGCCTCCTAGCTGTTCTCCCTGCTTCCATCCTTGCTTACCTATAGTCTATTCTCAACACAGCAGCCAGAGTGACCCTGTCAAAGCTAAGTCATCATGTCACTATTTGGCTCAAATCCTTTGTTTTCCCATTTCAGTCCACACAAAAGCCAAAGAACCCTCCTCTGCATACCTCTTTGATGTCACTTCCTTTACTTCCTCCTTCCAGCCACAATGACCTCCTTGCTATTCTTAAATATTAGGCCTACTCACATCTCAGAGCCTTTGCAGTTGCTGCTCCCTTTGTCTAGAATGCTTTTCTCCAGATATCTGCATAACTCACTCCTTCAGCACCTTCAAGTCTTAACTCATGTCACCTCGCTTGAATTATTCTCAAACTACCCTGACTAAAATCACAATCTTCTCCCCCCAACACTTTCAATTTCCCCTTACCTTCTACATTTTCTCTATTGTACTAATCACTTTTGATTATTGCCTCTTTCCACCAAATTGTAGGCATGAATATTTGTCTGTTATATGCACTGATTTATCCCTAGCACCTAAAAAAGTGCACACACATAATAGACATTTAATAAGCACTCATCAAATGAGTGAAATGTTTTCATTTACTTACCATGGAGTAAAACAGACACACCAGGAATATGTCATATTCATTCTGGGGCTTTGTGTACTGTCTGATTTATACCTCCTATAACTAGGGATTCATATAATTTAGTCCAAACTGGGATACTCCTGAGAGTGAAAAAGGGTACTACTAATAATTTATTAACATGAATAATAATTGGTGACAACAGGCATAAACTGGATCTGTCCTAGGCAAACCAGGACGGATGTTTGTTCACTCTTACCTATAAAGCATTTTAGAAGCATGGCCTAAAGGATCCATATAATCCAATGAAAGCAAGCCTTCTAGGATAGGTCAACAGTATGGAGAAGACAGCTGTATATATAGTTTATATTTCATTCTTTCATTGAACATATCTTTATCATTTACTAAGCTTGGAGCTTTGGGCATATAATAGATACTACTACCAAAAAAAGAATAAACATTTGATCCTATACTCTGCTGGATACTTTGTTCACTGCAAGCATCTTTCTTAATAGCAAAAAATGGAAAACAATCTACAGGCCCAACAATAAAAGGTTAAATAAATTATGGCATACTATGTAATGGAACATCAGGTAGTGATCTTAAATACACCTGTAGAATATTTAATTACACAAGAAATGTTCAAAATATATGGTTAAGCAAAACTGGAAATTAGAAACGATAGGCTATGATCCCAATTTAGTTTTTAAAAAATGTATCTCTGGGGAGTGAGTGTAACTCAGTGGTTGAGTGTCTGTTTCCCATGTACTAGGTCCCAAGTTCAATCTCCGCTACCTCCTCAAAAAAAAAAAAAAAAGAAAAATGAAAAAAGGTTATCTCTACATGTGTGTATAGGAAGACTAAAGGAATATAACAAAATGTCAACAGTGAAAAGTGGAATTAGATATTGCATTTTATTCTGGCTTTTTATACTTTCTAAATTTTCTTCAATAATCATGTATAATTTTTATCAGAAAAAAGTTATAAAAATCTGACAAATATCCCAAAACAAAATGTCATGCTATTCACCTATTACATTAGATATTTTACTTTATATCCTTATATTAAATCATATTTTAAGTATTTTCAAACATCTATTATGTTCTGGACACTGTTATGTTCTGGGAATACAAGGATATGTAAAAACAAGTCCCACCACACAACAGTTAGTTCATCATGGACAAGTAAATCAAATTAGATCATGAGACAGTTATGTACCTGGACCTCATCAGTTTTAGTCCTTGTTGAACCTATCATTGAGTTGTGTCTTTGAAATAACCTTAGTTTTTATTAAGGGTCATATAAAAAAAGAATATGAATCAAATTTCAGCATGTTTTATAAATCAAAGTCCAATGTTCCTTTACATAAAAAACAAAAAAAACTTTTGAAATTTGCAATAAAATTTGTCCCACTCTTTATTTCCCAGCAGATTTTCAGAAGACTATTATATTCTCTTGAATATAATGCTAGAGCCAAGTCAGATTTATCCAATGCACAAATGCATTAGTAGCTATAGGAGAAACTGTCTTCAAGGAACTTACAGTAAAAACTGCACATACAAAATACACAGGACACTAAACAATGCAAGAATAATATTGCAATGTACTACATGATGATATGTCAAATGACTAGAATGGGAAAACTGAATCATGAAAAACAAGTGATTGGGAAAAAAAAGAAAAGAAGGAAGAAGGAAGAAGGAAGAAGGAAGAAGGAAGAAGGAAGAAGGAAGAAGGAAGAAGGAAGAAGGAAGAAGGAAGAAGGAAGAAGGAAGAAGGAAGAAGGAAGAAGGAAGAAGGAAGAAGGAAGAAGGAAGAAGGAAGAAGGAAGAAGGAAGACGACGGGAAGGGGGTCAGTATCCATGAAACTTACTGAAAGTGGAATTTTAAGATTATTCCAGTACCAGTGTATAGAGGAACTGGAGAGTGGAAAGGAAGTGAAATGTCATTGTAATTCAGGAGCAAAATGATAAGGGAATGAATTAAAATGGTGCCAATGCGAAATGAAAGAAAAGGCAATGCTATATATCTGAAAAAGAAGTAAGATAAAACAGGGTGACTGGATAAGGAAAGCAAATACAAAGCAAAAATCTAAGACAATTCTGAAGTTTTAAGCATAGGCAACTGCAAAAATAGTGGCTTTTACAGCCAAAAATAGGGAGATCAGAAATGGTACTCACTTTGAGATCAAAGATGAGTTTAGTTTTAGTCAGACAGCAAAAGTATGCAAAGTCATATTTTTCTAGGGTGGGATTAAAGTCTATTTTGTAGTGTGTAAAGTACATATCTAGCATGGGCAGTCAAAATTAATAGCTTTTGGACAGGCACTTAAATTCACTTAAAACAAAGAGGTAAAAGATTTTGCCACCTATTATGAACAAAAATGCAGTCAATTGGAACTCTTCCATTTAACAAATACTTACTGAATGCCTATTATGTCCCAAACACTGTGCTGGAGCAGGAATGCAGGTGCATATTTTAGTGTACAAGATCAGGTATTGTTTGACCCTTTCCTCCTCTGTCCAAGGTTTGAGTGAGGGTCAAACAACACTTCATGACTCACACTGAGACATGGTACTTAATTACTATTACCAGAATTTCATTTAGTTGCATCAGTAAATTCTGCCTCTGTATACTTTAGTGAAGTTCTTTCCAGTGTCGATTTCTAAATGCAATATGGTAAGCAGAGATAACAAAGGTCTAAGAGATTTATGTTTTGACACAACTTACATGTTCTTAAGCAGTCACTAACGTTTTGATCTTGCAACTTCATCTGTAAAATGACAAGGTTGGACTACAATCCTCTTTCTAAGATGCAAGCCAACCCTAAATCTAGACCTTACGAATCTTTTACTGATTTGTAAAATGCTTGTATACAAACACAAAATTTACTTTAAGATTCGCGTATTTAAAAAAAAAAAAACAGTTGAAAAGAGCGAATTGTTGCCTCTAAGTATATCTTTGGAATTAAACACATACCTGGAAGTTTAAAATTCTGCTCATATTTTCTTAACGAGCCATCAGCCTGAGACCGGTCACAAAGGGGAGAAAAAGCCATTGGCTCATCCACCTGAATCCCCAAAGCCGCTTCCATCATAAAGCAACTAGGCTGCAAAATGCCAGCTAAGGGATCATGTCCACAGGGGAATCAAAGGAGCTGTGAAAATTAGAATACTGGAGAAGATGAGAAGTTTAAATCACTCACTCAACCAAACACTAAAAAAAATGCCACTGGCCCCAATGGGGCAAACATTTTAAAACTGTACCATACGTCCAAATCCCTAAAGGAAGGAAAACTGTGGGCCATGACTAAGAATTCTATTTGATTTACCTTCACCTCCCAGAAATTTTGGGAAGGGGCTGAAGCGATACTTTACTTGCCGGGATGGGCTCAGCAGCAGCTGGCTGCCGTGTGTATGGGGGGGGGGTCGGGGGAGAAGCGGCTGGTGCAGGTAAAAGTTTGCGTGTGTGGAGGGGAATGCGGAGCGGTCTGACCTGAGGACAGGGACTGGAGGAGGAAATCGTTTTACTACTGAAAGGGAGCGCCAGGAGGCTCGTTCTGGTCCCACGCGTGTTGGTGGAGAACTGATACAATACGGGTCACGAGCGCCGGACGGAAGCGATGAAGGGGGATTGAACCGAGCTCCTTAGAGCAGCACCAGGTCGCGAGCTCAGCGGGGTAGGACCTACTCGCCTCAGACGCGAGACCCAGCAGGATGCCTAGTGCGCATGCGCGCGAGTTTCCCGCCCCAGGTCAGTGGGATAGGAGGGGGTGGGGGTGGTGGAACTGCACTGCGACAAGATCAGAGTCACGAATCTTGAATTCATTTCTAATCCCTCACGATCCCGCGCCATGGAACAAACCGTCGGAAACTCACGGTTGAAGGAAGTACGACTTCTTCGGTGGCTCCCCAGATGCCTGGGTCGCCGACTCCAAAGCGCCCTAGTGAGTCTGCCAAACGCGCCTGCGCAACACTTCCCGCCTCGCTGCTTCTGATTGCTCATGCGCACTTTAAAGCTCTAGGCGCCGCGGAATCCGCTGCTGGGCGCCTGCGCAGGAGAGTTGGGGTTCCTCCCCAGGTTGGTGACTGGCTGAAGGCTGGTGACTGGCTGAAGGCTGGTGGGAAGAGCGTTTTAAGGAATAAATCCCAGGAATTATCTTTTACTAAAATGTACGAGTCATACGGTTAAGGATCCAACCATGTATTCAGGAAAGAAGGCAACTCAGAGAAACGAAAGCCCCAGGTCCTGGAGTACTGGCCACACCTCCCATACTGTGGCCACAGGAGATGTAGGGTAGACTGGATGAAAGATGTGAACTTTCTGGACTCCTGCTTTCACTTTCTTTCCATTGAGTGTCCTGACTCTCTGTTAAAACAAACAAAAAATGCCAGTTGCTGATTTTTTTATAGCTGAATTCACGGAAATGGAAACAGTGGCATTCATTGTCACTCATTCAATATGTATTATTCAACGCTTGACTGAGACGGGTACGTTTGTAGGGGCTGGAGTTACAGCAGTAAACCAGAGAGACAAACGCCATCCCTTCATAAAGCTGAACTGCAATGAGGTGGTGACAATAAGCATATGAATAAATAAACATTGTTTCAGATAGTGACTAGTGTTCTAAGGGAAATAAAATGGAGGGATGTAATAGAGACTGGGAAGGAGCCACCTTAGATGAGATGGTCTGGGAAGGCCCCTCAGAGAAGAGATCTGGATGATGAGAAGGACTTGAAGCAGGCTAGTAAAATAGGGAATCAATAGACGGATATGGAACCTGGCAAGAAGTCCACATGGCCATTGATACCCCCAAGATGGCTGCTGGAAGACTCTTAATAGATCCTCCCATTTGGAACATTTCCTCTGGAAGCCAGGAAAAGCCAGGAGAAGCCCCAGATATTCTCCAGGGGCCTTATCATTAGGCCCTCCTGGGGGATTGACAGTGGTGTAATCAACAAAACAGCAAACAGCTGGGACTCCTCCCATGCCTTTAGCAAAGGGGTGGAATAATTAATGGTTTAAAAAACAAGTGCAGAGGCCTTTTGCGCTGCCCCGCGCTTGCGCTCTCCTCCCCCCCCCCTTGCCTTTGGACCCCTTTACTTGCATCTTGATCCTTCACTCCCGCATGGATCAACATGCAAGTAAAACCTGGGCATTTATAATTTATAATGGGAAACTGTAGTCTGTAAATCGGTCCTCTTTTATCACTCTTCATTCTCTTCCTCTCTACCTTTGATCTATAGTCTGTTATTTTCTCCCATTTCTCCTCCCTCCCTACCTTAATAAATCACTGGCCTAATCAATGTGGGGAGCTCTTGATTCATTTCCTGCAGTTTAGCCAAGGACCTAGACAAAATCCAGTTATAGACTCAGGGAAAATGCTACTCGGCAAAGGAAAGAGCGAGTGCAAAGGTAGGAATGAGCTTGGTATGTTTGAGGGGGAAAAAGTCATTGTGAGTGAAGCATAGTGAGTGAGAGGGAATATATTTGAGATGAGGGTGGAGAGTTAGGCAGCAGCCAGACTATGTTGAACTTTGAAAGCCAAAGTAAAAATTTCAGCATTTATTCTAAGTACAATGGTAAGCATTTAAGAGTTTTAAAGCAAGGGAGTAATATGATCTTATTTATGTATATTGTGAGGAGAATGGAATGTATAGGAACAAGAGTGGAAGCAGAGAAAACAGTTCAGAGGCTACTGCATGAGTAAGAGAGTAGTGGTTTGGACCAGGATGATAGCAGAATAAATGAAGGAAGGAAATAATGGATTTGGTGATTGATTGGCTGTGGGAGATGAGGAAAAGGATAGTGTCAAGGGTGATCTTCTTGAGTTGAGCACATGTGTGGTGGTACCACATTATAGGGAAGGCTGTAAGGGTAACAGTTTATGGCAGGGTGAGAGGATGAGATATAAGTCAAGAGCTCCATTATTTATACAAAGAAAGAGAAAAGCAATGATATCCAAAAGCTGACCTGGTACTATCAGCTTGGCTTGCTGTTGCTTCTAGCTGGCCTGGTAATCACAAATCACAAATACGCCTTGGTGTTTACTTTAGTTACCTATGTTGCACAAGCAAACACCATGAAATGAGTTGGCTTAAACAATGGGAATATATTAGCTTATGGTTTTGAGGCTAAAAGAAAGTCCAAATCAAGGCATCATCAAGGTGATACTCTCTCCCTGAAGACTGTGGCATTCTGGGCTTGCTGTCAGCAATCCTTGGCTCCTCAGTTCGTCATGTGGCAAAGCATATGGCAGGATCTCCTGGTCTCTCCCTTCTCAACCAGATTGTGCTGATTTCTGCTTCTGGATGTTTCCTCAGTGGCTTCTTCTCCCTTCTGTCAGTTTCTCCTGTGGATTTCTGTCTGTCTGAATTTCATTCTCTTATAAAGAACCCCAGTAATAGCATTAAGACCCATTATGACTGAGTGGGACACACCTTAACTGAAGTAACCTCATGAAAAGGTCCCACTTACAATGGGTTCACACCCACAGGAATAGATTAAAGAACATGTTTTTCTGGGGTACGTACAGCTTCAAACCACCACAGTGTTCTTCTATTGAAAATAAGTAGTTTCACAGAACATCAACATCAGAAAAGGCCACTCTACCAGGATGGGTCAAGACAAAAATAAGATCACTCTGTAATCATGTCTGAACACAGACAAAACATGAACGTTTTTCAAAGACACAAAAATACCAAACATCTCCCTAACCTGACTAATATGAGTAATTATGGCTTCTTTACAAAGAGCACTTTTAGCTTCAGTCCAGTCTTTCCTTTTTCTAAATAATATTTACTAAAATACCCAATCATAAAATTACCCCTGCTTTCTGACAGTTTCCAATCCAGAGCAAAGTCCCTCTTCCTCGAACCCTTTACTAAATCACTTAACACAAGTCCAAATCCCCATTGTGTGTATTCTAACTTGCTGAAATGAGTAAAAAATCCAACTTTTCAATTACATATGTGTTCCTGGTAGTCTTTGGCTGGAGGTCATTAAAAATAATCAAGTCTGAGATGCCTATTTGAAAACCAAGTGATGATGTCAAGTGGACAAAAGGATATATTGGTCTGGAACACAGCCTGAGTTGCAGATATAAATTTGTTAGTCATCAGCTTATAATTGAAACGTAAAGCCTTGGGACTGGATGAGATAATCTAGGCCAAGACTATAGAAAGAGAATTGGGCCATGAGATCCTCCAACATTTTAAGTTGAGCAAAGGAGGAGGAAGAGCCAGCAAAAGAAACTGAGAAGGAGCAACTGGTGAGGTAAGATGGTGGTGTCAGAAGTCAAGAGAAGAAAGTTTTCTTGAAAACTCTTGAAAGGAAGTGGTCAACTAAAGCAAATGCTGCAAGAAAATCAAGTATGATGAGGATACTGTAGTGATCATGGATTTGGCAGCATGGTGAACGTCAAAGCCTTTGGCAAGAGTAGTTTCAGAGGAAGAAAGACTGGAATGTATTGAAGAATGAAAGACATACAAGTGGAGATAATTCTTGAGGTTTTGTTTGTGTGCTTGTTTCATTTCTTGATTTTTTTGGGGAGGGGGAAAAGCAGGAAGGTAGGATGGTAGGTAAAGTGAGTCATGTAGAACTTGGGGAGTCTTTTGTTGCTAATGTTGTGTTGGCATATAGATGTTTATATGATGGTGGGAATGATCTAGTAGAGAAAGAGAAACTGTTGATGTGGGAGAAAAAAGGAATATCTACAGGAATTAGGTTATGGAGAAAAATGAAGGGATGGATCCAAAGCACAAGGAAGCGGGATGGGCTTTGAGAAGTACCTGGATCACCATCTTTTTAATAGAATGGAAAGACAGAGAAGATGAGTCCAGGTGGAGGTGGTTTATATATGGGTGGGAGGATATGGCAGTTCCTATCTGATCACATCAATTTTCTTAACAAAATATGAGATGAGGTTTTCAGCTGAGAGTGAAGCAGGAAGGTATTAGAGGTTGGACCGAGAAGAAGATCTAAAGAACCTTCTGAGAGTGAGAATGTGAACTGGGGAAAGATTATGATATTTCCAGCAGGGTTGAGTCAGGTATTGAAAGCATAGTGATATGATTTTCTCAAGTAACCTTCAGTGAAGGGAGTATAGACATGGAAAAAGATAATTGGATTTAACCAAGGATGACTATCACACAGAAAGACAAGTGAGAGTGTTTACAAAGAAGTAATTAATTGTAACAGTGTACCATGCAATCTTTGGGAGGCAAGAAAGAAAGGTAATTAGGGAGGTTATAGAGATAGCTATGAGAGAGGGTAGGGGAAGGGAGGGAGGGAGAGAGGGAGAAGGTGGTGAGAACAATGGATTGGGAATCTTGTAATCTAAGAATTTTTGTTTGGGGATACAAAAGTACATTAGAAGAATAGAGGTGATAGATGGTATATGGAGTGGTGAAAATTGGGATTTCAGAGTTAAGACCATCGGAGAGGGTAGCTAAATTTGCTGGAGGAAAAGATCCATTCTGGTGTGAAAAGATCAGATTATCCTGACTTCAAAACCCATGCTCATATTTTCACAGATGAAATAAAGAAGCTGTGCAAAGTTAAAAACAAAACAAAACAAAAAACCCATGCTCAGGCCAAGGAGATATCAGTTATTTTGTCTAATCCACTTTCTCCCCACACAGTAAGTGGTATCCCTTCCTCTGAGTCCCATTAGCACTTTATGCATGCCTCCATTTCAGCACACAGGCATAGGAGAGAATGCAGATCTCAGGGACCGGGACAAGCCTACTGAATCAGAATCTACAGTATAACCAGATCCTCAGGTGATTTGAATGAACTTTAAAGTCTGAGGAGCACTGTTCCAGAACACTGGTTCTCAAATTTGTCTGCATATTAGAATCACCTGAGGAGTTATCAAAACTCCTAAGGCCCAAGTGGTATTCCAGGTCAATTACAACAGAATTTCTGGGGGGAAGGACGCAAGCATCAACGTTTTTTAAAACTCCCCATTTGGTTCCAATGTGCAACCAAAAGTGAGATCTACTGATTAAGAAGGTGGTCACATTATTCTGTAAAGCCCATATCATAATCCTTGCCAAAGTTACTCTTCTCCCTCCCCCATTTAATCGTATAATTTCTCATTTACTTAGTAGCCAGAAGTAAAAACGTTTGTGAGTGTGTGGTATGTTGAGGGGTAGAAGAATGAGAAGAGTTCTGCAGACAACTGCTCCAGGACAAGATAGGGAGTTTTGAAATGATTGGATAAACACATGAGGACTTAGGGTCATATGGTACCAGGTAGAGAATGACTAATCATTCCTCTAACTTGCTCTCCCTCCTTCAATGTAAAGTGCATAGGTTTTGATTCATACAGACTAGAATTAAAGAAAATTAAGAAGAAATTTTCATTTGAACAATAAAATAATGAATAATTTAGGGCTGTCATCCAAAGTGGGTAAGGGTGAATAGTGTCACATGGTCTGGGTAAAGGAATATATTTTATTGGGAAAAGTTGTTGACCAAGGTTAACCAGAGAAACCATGGATCTGTCGTTGCTGCTGACACTGTGGGTCTGTGCTCCAGCAAAGGGATCCTGCCCTCTGATTGTCTCCTTTCTTATAGGGAATGCCTGAGAACAACCTTATTAATGGGGTTGAAATACTTGGATACCAGGCAACCTGCATGTCAATGCCAAATTATTATGAGTTGTCTGGGAAAACCAACTCCCCAAAAACTACAGACCTTGGGTCCTGGGTCCTGTGGAAATTTGAGTTGGGTGCAGCCTCTCTCTCTGGCAGAAGTGGGGAGCTCCTGGTCCTAGCCAGCCAGTTATACAGTCAACTCAGCACAATTTGCAACTATTCTGCTCTCTCCATGGAGGTACATACTAAAGGACCAAAAAAAAAACCAAAAAAAAAAAAAAAAAAACCAAAAAAAACCACCACAACAAAAGCCCAACCAATCAACCAAACAACAACAACAAAAATAACCCCAAAAGATAAAAAAAGAAATTAATAATGTACAAAAAGAAAAGTTACTGGAAGTCTTCTCTCTTCCACCCCCCATCCCCCTTTTTTTACCTCCACTATTTAATTGAAATTAATAGCCTATAGCACTTGCTTAGAAACTCCTCAAAGACAGACAACATAGGACTGTAGCACAAATAGAGAAGAGATTGGTAGGAGAGGCATAGCTTTTAAACATGAATAGTATTTTTCTCTTAGGGCAATAGTCAAATAAATGGAATAAATCTCCAAGTTATAAAATTAAATATTAAACATTCATTGTAAAAAGTACATGAGGCAAAATTCTTCAAATTTCATGGAAAGAAGCTTTTATTTAAAAAATAAAGTTTGAAATTATTTAAAAGTCAGAGAGCGTCCTGTGAGTCGATTCTGAAACTGCAAGTGAATGGCATGGATCTTTGAAATATACAAAGGACCAAAAATGAACAGTTTAGGTTCTCAATAAATAATGTGGAAAAGAAAAATAACTACCTTGCAGGATTGTGTAAAGGTTAAATAAGAAAATATGTAAGGGGAAGCCGATGTGGCTCAAGCGATTGGGCTTCCCTCTACCATATGGAGGGTCCTGGGTTCAGTTTCCGGGGCCTCCTGGTGGAAGCAACCTGGCCTGCGCGGCAAGCTGGCACAAGAAAAAAGAGACACAGAGAAAAGACAGTGAGAGACACAACAAACCAGGGAACTGAGGAGGTGGAAGAGATTGAGTGACTCTTTCCTACTCTGGAAGTTCCCAGGATCAGTTCCTGGTGCTGCCTAAAGAGAAGACAAGCAGACACAGAAGAACACACAGCTAATGGACACAGAGTGCAGACAATGAGCACAAGGGGGGAGGGGTTGGGGGGATAAATAAATAAAATAAATCTTTAGAAAAAAAGAAAAATATGTAAAGCTTCTGATAGAATTCATAGAAGACATCTAAC
Source organism: Chaetophractus vellerosus (assembly GCA_004027955.1). Taxonomy (NCBI): domain Eukaryota; kingdom Metazoa; phylum Chordata; class Mammalia; order Cingulata; family Chlamyphoridae; genus Chaetophractus; species Chaetophractus vellerosus. The sequence continues at coordinate 12,517 of PVKH010015674.1, forward strand.
ATGTTAATTTTTTATTCATTTGATAAATGAGCCTAGCAATAGAATAAGTACTTGTAATATGAAGATATCTAAGTACTCCACCCTTAAGTAGCTTGAAGTCTATGTAGGGGTTGAAGCAAACAGTTTCCATTCTTATTCCTCATGATCCATCTTTGAGCATCTCTTTGTCAGGGAGGCCTCAACAACAGAATAGTTTGGGTCCCCAGGTGCATACTTCCATAGCACCCTGTCCTCCCCCACTTGTCACATTTTGTAATAATAATATAATTTCTATAATTACTCCTTAATGAATTACTCCTTAATGTCAATCTTTCTCATTCGACTTACCTTTATAAGGGTTGATCATGTACTCTGAAGCTGGACTGCTTGAGTATCCATTGGCAAGTTACTTGACTTCTCTGGGCTTCTGAGTTATTGTAAAAGTACCTATTTCATCTAGTCATTAGTTGAGTCAATATATTATTAAATGTGTATGCTTCATACAGTGCCTAGTATGCAGTGAGCTCTGTGTTGAGTGTTAGCCATGATGACAACAATGATGATGGGATTCTGTAAGAAATATTAAGTAGTCAATAAATATTTGTCAAATGCTATTGAATGAATGAATGAGTACAAGAACAGAAGGGGGAGTGATTAACTCTGGGTCAGGGAACTTTTTCTGGGGAAATTGAAATCCAAGCTGGGCTTTGAAAAATTAACAGGAGCTCACCATATAAGTAGGGAAGAAAGAGGCATTCTCTTAGGTATTCTACGAAGCCTGTAACAGATAAATGTATTTTTAAAAAATTGTAAGGTATTTGGTACCACTGCAGCACACATAGAGAAGAGATTGGTAGGAGATGAGCTAGAGAGTAGAGAAGGCTCCCACCATGAAACTTCCTGTGTGCCCTTCTCTAAATGAGCATGATAGGAAACTAATGAAGGGTATTAAATAGGCGAAAGAGAGAAATGGACTTGAGTGTTAATAAGAGCACTTTGGAGAGAGTGTAGAAAGTGAATCATAGGACAAAGAGGCCATAAGCTGGGTGAGCTATTCGATAAATGTTTATTAGAGAGTGAGAGAAGAGAGAGAGAGAACTTGGAATGGACTACTTGAAATGGTCTCTTATCACTGCCTTTTGGAAAAACTTCACTTTTTTGTGGCTACTCCTATGTGAGGCATTACACACCACATAGGATATTTCTGTTTTGTTTGTGTTTTTACAGAAAGGAGAGCAAGGATATAGTTTGTTTATGAACTAGAAGTCTTATAAGAAAGCAAAAGTAGTGACCTTGTTCTCATTATTGCTGACTCAGCTATAAGAATGTTTTGTTTCTAGTGTTACCAAATGTAAGAAAGTTGTTGGGACAATAATAACTAGGCCAGTGACTCTGAGTGGATAGTAGACACAATTGAGACAGTGAAAAATATGTCTCTTCTCATGTAGCCATTTTTCCAGGAGGTGGGTTAGTAAGTCCCTATTGAGGGGCAAGAGGGAGATGTCAGGGAAGGGGGACTTGAGCCCTGGACGCAGGAGCAGCCTCTTGTGTGCATCCTGTTTATCTGGGTGATGGATTGAGACTTGAGTCTGCTCTTTTGGCTTCCCCTGAAGATGAGTCAGAAGCAGTCAAAGCCATGTTCCAAGAGGGGTCACTAGCACGGCACTTGCCTCCAGACACATCTCTCCTGTGAGAAAATACCCCAAACAAGAGAATATCCTGCTCTGGGGCCAATGGTGAAAGAGTATGAACAAACAGAGTGGATACTGCCTATATACAAGATGTGGGCTCAAAACAAGAACTAGGCAGCTGGCAATGCCACTTTCTTTTTTTGCCTGCTGCCCCTTTAATAAATAGGCTTTGCTTGATTTTAAGAACCTGGTGGATAGTTGGGAGAGAATTTGGATAAGCAGAACCCTCCTTGTCTTTTCTTCTCTCTAGCTTCCTCAGGGTCCAGTTGGAGTTGAGGTAGGTAAATAACATCAAAGCTTAGTCCTGCATTAGAATAGTGAGGTAAGGAGCATTTATAGGTAAAAGAACACAAAGCTGGCATTGAGGAACATAAACCTGAGCAACCACACTCAGGAACTTTCTTCCTATCCAGGGATCCTGAACAAAAACTAGGAAAGTTCAAAATCAGGACTGGAAGGGGAAACCTCCAGAATTCCCTCTCAATCACACGTGTTTATTTGAATTATTGTATAATGCGGAGGAGAAGGCAATACATTTAATGGGCACGGTGGTAGGTCAGTTTCAAGCACTGTAGTAAGATCTTAATGTGTATTATCTCATGAACTCTTTAATTATTGGACCTATTTTACAGATCAGGAAAATTAGTTTTAGAAAAGGCTGATAAATTGCTGATGACAACAAGCCAGTAAGTGGCAAAGCTGAAATTTGAATCCAGGAATCTGATTTTAAAAGGTCTTGATTTATATCAGACTTTAACTACACTTTCAAAAGTTTTTGTTCCAACATAGCTAGCAAATAAATCACTCTAAGTTAAATATGAAACTCAATTTGAAAGCACAGGTAACCTCATGCTTTATTATTGGAAGGAAGATACTGATTTTTGTCATATTGTTTTGTAGCATAGTTTAAAAAGATAGATAGTTAAAAAGATAGAGGCATTCTCTTAGGTTTTAATTGGGTAAAAACAATTTTTAAAAAAAGCCAGACTCTTTAGTATAATAATTTTCTATCTATCTTGCTGTCTTGTCTATCTGTTCATCTACCTCCCTTTTTGGTACCTGTGGGTAGTTATAATCCAGATTCAAAAATTAAAAACATGAAAAATGGGAAGCTCTATGAGGGATATCTGAAAATCTATCAAGGGAGAAAAAATATTTATAGGATGAAATAATGTTCTGTACTTAAAAGATGATTGCAACATACAAAGATAACAAATAACATCTTTCCCCCTAAAGCATACATATTTCAAACACTCTGGAAAAAATATTGTTATCATTACTAAAATTCAGAAAGACTCATAGGACTAAATTCAAATTTTTCTAATTTAACTGCAAACATATGAAAGCTGAGATTTTCTTTTTGTTCACTTGGATCCAATATAAAATAAAATACTGTTAGGACTGGAAGGTCAAGGAGCAAGTACTGTGATGTGTGAAGTTTCATCTCCAGGGACAAAACTTGCTAGCATCTGGTACCACTCTGAAATGGGCTGACAATTTCAGTCCAGTCATTAATGGGAAAAATACCCACTATAATGAAGTCATAATGGTTTGAATTCCAAGTGTTCATTATCTTTAAAGAAGATGAGTTGAGTTAAAGTTTTGAGAAATCCTTAGAAATTTCAAGTTCAAGGCTTTTGTCTTGTGCCCTTTTGCTAAAAAAGAGATGCTTGAAAGGACATTTTAAAAATGATACATCAATATTGTGTAAAACTTTTCATATTCTTGTATTTTTTTAAAGCTTTATTTATTTACTTTTCTTTATCCTTCCTCCCCCAATGTTCTCTCATTTGTCTGCTCATTGTTTGCTCGCCTTCTCCAGGAGGCACTGGGAACTGAA
>PVKH010015675.1:0-16005 GCA_004027955.1 Chaetophractus vellerosus
TTTACTTAAAAAATGTTTTATTTTGAAAGAATTTCAAATTACAGGACAGTTGCAAAAATAATACAAAACCCATAGAGAGAACTCAAACATAACCCCTCCCCCCAAAACCAAGAGCCAGCAACTTTTAATATTGTATATATTATTTTATTAATTTAAAAAATAATCATCCCAAATCTGTTATATTTTATACATTTGATATCAAGTAAAAATATATTGTTTTTTCAGACATTTCTTTTTTGAATGTTTGTAAATTTGCCAAAGAAATGCTTGTGACCAATGCTTATTAACTGACCTTTGAGAGAAAATTTATTTAACATGCAAAATTAAATCTGAACAGTCTATTTAAGAATATTAGGGCCGGCTCAATAGCCCAGTGGATAGAGCACTGGCATACCACATGGGAGGCCCCGGGTTCGGATCCCGGGGACCTCTCCTAGAGGGCAGACCGCCTTGAGAATGGCAAGCCACCATGGGCGGGCCAGAGCCACCATGGGCAGGGCAAAAAACTGCCACAGACAGGGCAAAAGCTGCCACGGGCAGGGCAGGTCACCCACAAATGGAGTGCAGCCAGCCACCCACGAACGAAAGCCAGCCGTGAACGGAAGCAGAAGCTTCCCACAAGTGGGGAAAGCCATCCCTGCGCAGTGACCAGTCTTGGCGCATCCCCGCAGCAGGAGGGAAGGGGAGATATGTAATAAAATAAATAAATCTTTAAAAAAATAAAAATAAAAAAATAAGAATATTAAATCTAATGGTGTTTTTAAAATCTCATATTCATTAACTATGACAGATTCTTTCAGAGGTAAAATTTTCAGTGTTATTAATATTCACTCTCCATGCATTTATGATATAAAAATCTTCTCATTTTAGATAATGTATTTAGACAGAACATTATTTTAAGTATTTATCAATACATAAGCATTTATCAATCCATCCATCCATCTATCTTACTAAAAGCCTGAATGAAATTTTCATGTTTTTATTGTTTGTCATTTTAAAAGTTCCACTTATTTTGGCATTTATTCTCCAAATATAATAAGCCTGAATATGTTTTTTGACAAATTTAATAATATTTGATTAATTAAATAATAAAATGTGCTATAGGTTATTTCATAGCAAGCCCCTAAGTGGTCCCCTGTCGACATTTATAAAGAGGCTTTCTACTGCCTGTTCCAATCCAGGCATCTTGCCACCATTCTACTTCCTGAAATACCCACCAGAGGTCCAAGACACATCAAGGTGATCACTGCTCAGTTCTGGAAACATTTATGTCTCCTGATACCTAAAGACATTGTGGCTACCTGATCCTCACAAAGTTATTTATAATCAGTTTAAATTCATAGGTACATGGTCATCCTTCCTTCTCTGCTTAGAAACTTTTAAACTGGAAGGATCGATGTGCAGAAACTCCAATAAACTCAGGGTCCTCCTCAATAGCTTATTTTTTCACAAACCTTTCCCAATGTCCCAAGACAAAACATTTCTCCATCCTGTTCATCCAGAACAATGTGTAAAGTCTTCTGATAGAACCAGGTACTGTTTTTATATGGCTTTGTATGTTTTATTTGTGACATTGAGACAACCATATTGAGAGTTAGACTGTGGCTTGATTTTGAATATGAAATACAATGAGTATACAGTAAAGAGTAGAGAGCAAATAATTTAAACTTATTAATTTGAAGTTGATCTGTATTCTTTCATGTCTTCTGTTTTGTCACCCTCTCTACTGAATTCCTTATCTCTTGGGTCATCTAAAACAATAATACATTGTGAATGAAGAGAGCTAAATTGATCATACATAATATAAAGAAAGAACAAACAAGAATCATCTAAGTTGTGATTCTACATGGAGAAGAGGAAATTCTAAGATTACAAACAAATTATTCATTTTTTTCCATGGGATATGAAATTCACAATTTTCATCATGTAATTTATACTTGTGTTTTCAAACATATCCAAACTCAAGATAAGCAAATTTAAGAAATATGAAACAAAAATATCAATACACTGTGAGACTGTGTGGTTAATTTCATTTGTGGTTCATAAATCAAATTGAATGCAAGCACACATGCTTCATACTTTTGTCAAACCACCAACATTAATTTGGACTAATAAGGGATGAAGAATGTGTGAAGTAAGGTGATGAATCATAATTCTTATGTGGGTATGTGTTAAGGCTTGGATAAATTACACGATATATGTTTCATTGGAACTTAAGATGCCCTTTATTTTTCTTACACTTTCTGAAAAATATCTTAAAAAGAAAGGTGATTTTCCAGCAGAATTTGGTCCCAGGATAGTTTTTAATTATTTTTTAAAACAAACTGCTAAAAATACCTAAAGTAATTGATGGCAAAGTATGACAACCCTGTATTATGCATTTACCTGGCAGATTTATTTTTTAAACATTATTTAATTAGAGAAGTATAGGTTTACAGAAGACTCTTACCTAGAAGATTTAACATTATGTTCCTTTATATCCTATCCTGAAAGATTAGATTCAGTTGCTCTGTGTTCTTGCTACTAAAAGTATGGTTCACACAATTTGGGATCACACTTTGAGTACAGTCAAATTCTAACAATATCCTTAGGTAATTCTAACACACTTAAAATTTTGAGAATTCCTTGTCTAGGCCATGGCACAGGCACATTAGTAGTTTTCATTAAAGAGCAGATGTGATTCTATGTGTAGTCAGGAAAGTGAACCATGAAATTTTATGTTCCATAATTCATATAATGTCCAACTTGGATGTACAGCCCATTCCTCCTGTTAGTAGGAAGAGGTGACATGGTTCCATTCCTTACTTAGGATCTTCAGCACCTTTGGGTTCTTCAGTAGGATCATGTTCAGGTAGGGCACCAGTTCCTTCATCTTGGAAACTAGCTTGTCCAGCTTCCAATGGGGGCTCAATATCATTGCCTTAAGAAATCACAGGATAGAAGAGGCAAGATAAACACTCCCCATGGGAGGCTTTCTGCAATGAACAGATGCAGTCAAGGCAGAAGATCTACCCACATTTCAGGAACACTCCTCAATATAGCTGGGCAGATGGGACATCTGCTTGGATTCCTGAAGGAGTTTAGCCATGTCCACCATGAGGAAAATTCACATGGTAAGCAATTTTCCCCAAATGAAATGACCATGAGTTCTGACATACAACAACCATAACATGCATAGAGTTCTTGTGTTCCAACTGTTGCCACGTTGGGAACAAGGCAATGAGAGTACAAACATGAAAGTTTATTTTTGGGGGAAAAAACTCACAAATCTTTGTGTTTTGAGTTGAGGTAGAGGAAGGGCCCATGTTCATTCAGACTACCCAGCTCGGCAGGCAGATTCACCTTGGCCATTTTACATGAGAGCATCAAAATCAGAAACAGTTAGGGTCATTTCATCTTCTCCCAGAGTAGCCAAAGATTCAATTTGATTGAAAAAAATACGTCATTCCTGTTGCCTTTGAATTGAAACCATTGTTACTGCTTACTACACCCAGTGACAGGATCCAGTGTGTTGAATTTCCAACAGCATGCCTGACATAGAGTGACCACTCAGACAACATTCGTAGAATTAAATAAATGACTATATTCTTATTATCTTCCTAAATCGTAATTGCCAAATCTAGATATTTGAGAAACATAAAAATGGAGATAAGCAAAATAGGAGTAAATATAAAATGTGTACATGCCAATAAAGAGAATATGGAAAGAGCATATTTCATATATGACTTAGAAACAGGATCTCTCTTAGGTACACTCACATTGTTTAATATATCAAACACATCTTTCTTCATTAAAATTTTTTTTAAAAATTTATAAGTAATTTCTTTCTGTGTACAAGTCCTTTTCTAAAGATCATTTTGCTCTTCCCTTTTGATACCTAAAAGCATTTGACAAGATACAGCATCCTTTCAAGATAAAAACAACTTGAGACATAGAAATAGAAGGAAACTTCCTTAACATGATAAAGAGTATACATAAAAAATCCACAATTAACATCATACTCAATGGTTAAATGTTAAAGGCTTTCCTCTAAGATCTCAAACAAGACAAGGATCCCCACTGTTACTGCTCTTATTTAACATTATATTGGAAGTACTTGCTCAAACACTTAGACAAAGAAAACTAATCAAAGCTTCCAATTTGAAGAGGAAGATGTAAAACTTTCACTATGTATACTTAACATGATCTTATAAGAAGAAAACCCTGAATAATCTACAACAAAGCTTCTAGAGTTGATAAACAATTTCAATTGAGTGGAAAGATATAAGATCAACAGGCAAAAAATAATCAGTGGTATTTCTATACACTAATAATGAGTAATCTAAAGAGGAAATGATGAAAATGTCCATTTACAATAGTAACTAAAAGATTCAAATATCTATGAATAAACATAACTAAGAATGTAATTGACTATTTCATGCTCAAGGATTGGAAGATTAAATATCATTAAGATGTTTACCCTAGCCAAGAACTATGGATTAGAGTGGACTTACTGATATTCAACTATAGACATATTGTGATTCTAGCAATGGAAGACATTACAATATTGATGTGGAGCCAGTGTCCACTGAAGCCTCTGGGGGCAGGGAAAGGGAAAATCAATTGTAATATGGGGACTATTTTGGACTTGGGAATCATCCTGAATGACATTGTAATGACAGATATAGGTCATTTTATATCATCACATAACATGCAGAACTGTGTGGGAGAGAGCGTAGAATACAATGTGAACTATGGCCCATGCTTAATGGCAAAGCCGTTAGCAATTGCAGTAAATATGCCACACTAATGAAGGATGTTTATGTGGGAGGGTTTGAAAGGTGTGGAGAGTGGGGTATATGGAATCCCTATATTTTTTTTGTGTAACATTTATGCAATCTAAGTATCTTTTAAGTGAGTCGGGAGGTCATCCCAGAGGTAACATTTATGCACATCTCAGTAGGCCCTCATAGACTTCCAATGTGGATATCACCCAAAACAGAGGGGCTCCTGAGAGCTCTGGAGACACCCAGGTCCTATGTCAGGGCAGATAGGCCCAGAGTTTGGTGCCTTATCAGTGGGCTCTACTTGGGAATCCTTGCTCCTGAGAGTGACAGAGTTGGACCCAAATATGTCTTCCCTGCACATGGGCCATCTGTCCCTTCTATTCAAACCTATATTTGGTGCTGGAGTTTGTAGGTGTACTTCCAGAGACTGGAGTCTGAGTTGTCCATATGCCAGCTCACCTGGAATCTTGGTGGAGCTGCAACTCCTACTTTACAGCTCAATGGACTCACCCAGGACACCTGGTGGGGAGATGATGATGGACAACCGCCATCCCAGGGTCTGCAGCTGCAGGCAGGATAATCCCATCCATCTTATCCATGGTTCATAAGGCCCCTCTCACTTGGAGGTAGAGTGGACATCACCATCCCAGTCTCCTCAGGATTGGGTGAAGAGCTATGGACTAGAGTGGACTTACTAGTATTCTGTTATAGACATATTGTGATTCAAGCAATGGAAGAAATTACATTAATGTGTGGCCACTGGATGCTTTGGGAGCAGGGAGAGGGAAAACAGTTTAATACAGGGGCTTTTTCAGGACTTGGGAATTATCCCCTGAGTGACATTGCAATGAACAGATATAGGCCATTTTATATCATCATTTAACATGCAGAACTATGTGGGAGAGAGTGTGGTCTACAATGTGAACTATGGTCCATGCTTAGGGGCAAAGAACCAAGATGTGTACATCTGTTGCCAGTGATGTGTTATACCAATGAAGGATGCTTATGTGGGAGATTGTGGGAGGTGTGGGAGGTGGTACATATGGGAACCCCTATAATTTTTATGTAACATTTATGTATTTTAAGTATATTTTAAAAAATAAAAAAAATTGCTATTAAAAAATAGGGTGGATTGGGGGAAAAATATACTAAGTGTAAAATAGGGACTATAGTTAGTAATATTTTGATGATGCTCCTGCATAGCTTGTAACAAATGTTTCACAACAATGCAATGTGTTGGTGGAGGGGTGATGTATGGGACCCCTGTATGATGTTATGCATGTTTTTTCTGTAAGTTCACAACCTTTACTATATTACTATTGTTTATGCATATTTATGTATGAATGATATACTTCAATTAAAATATATTTTAAAAAATGAAAAAATAAAAATAATTATTATAAAAAAGTCTATTTCATCTAATATATGTATAGCTACTCTGGCACTTTTATTATTTTATTAATTTTTTATTTTTTGTTTACTGCATTTTTGGAATATCTTTTCCCAGTCTTTCACTTTCAATCTATTGGTATTCGGGTCTAAGGTGAGTATTTTTCAGATAGCATATAGGTGACTTAGGTGACTTATAGTTTCTTATCCATTCTGCCAATCTTTGTCTTTTGTTTGGGGAGTTTAATACATTAACATTCAATGTTAACATTTTGTTTGGGGAGTTTAATACATTAACATTCAATGTTATTATTGTAAAGGCAGTTCTTATTTCACCTGTTTTGACCTTTAGGTTTTATCTCTCATATTTTATTTTCACCATTGTTTTTATAGGTTTGGTTGCTTTCACTGACATAATCTTCATTTCTAGACTCTCTTCCAAGCCTCTCTCTCCTGTCTTTTCTTTTCAGACTGTAGCACACCCTTCAGTATTTCCTGCCAAAACTTTCTCAGTTGCAAACTCTCTCAGTTTCCATTTATCTGTGAGTATTCTAAACTTGCCCTCATTTTTTGGAAGACAATCTTGTGAGAAATAAGATTCTTGGCTGGAAGTTTCTCCCCTGCAGTATCTTAAATATAACAAACCACTGTCTAATGTCTCCATGGTTTCTGATGAGAAATTAGCACTTAATCTTATTGCATATCTTTTACATGTTATGCATTGCTTTTCTCTTGCTGCTCTCAGAACTCTCTCTTTGTCTTTTGCATTAGACATTCTGATTACTGTGTGTCTTGGAGTTGGTTTATTTGGATTTATTCACATGAGAATACATTGTGCTTCTTGGACATAGATATCTATATCCTTCATTAGGGTTGAAAAATTATCTATCATTATTCCTTCAAATATTTCTTCTGTCCCTTTTCCCTTCTCTTCTCCTTCCAGGACACCCAAGACACATTATGTTTGCATGTCTCTTCCTGTCATTTAGTTCCCTCAGATCTTATTAAATTTTTTTCCATTCTTTTCTTCATCTCTTCTTTTGTATGTTCACTTTGAGAGGCCATTTCTTCAAGCTCACTGATCCTTTCTTCTGTCTCCTCAAATCTGCTATTATATGATTCCAGTGTATTTTTAATTTCATTTATTGTGCCTTTCTACTATTTTCTATGTTTGCTTTAAAATTCTTCTTTGTGCTTAGCCAATATCCTCTTAATATCCTTAATCTCTTTAACCATCTCATTGAATTTATTAAGGAGATTTGTTGAACATCTATGATTAGTTGTCTCAACTACTTTATGTCACCTATTTCCTTTAAATGGGCCATTTCTTCCTGTTGGTATGAATTGTAATTTTTTGTTGGTGTCTTAGCATCTGGCTTATTAGATATATTTTTTCTTGATGTAGTTTCCCTCTTTAGTTTAGGGCTTTCTTGCCCTTTCTCCCTTGCTGGTTGCATAGTAGGAGCCAAAGGTGTAATTGGTGCTGTAAGCTGTGGAGGCTCAAGCTGCATGCATTACCCCAGAGACTGATGCAGCTTCTCCCAAATTTCTCCTTTGCCAGGGGTAGACACAGAGCTGCAAGTCATGTGTAATCCAAGTTGTGCAGGCCTGGACTGTAGTTGCCCAGAGAAACTGATGAAGATTCACACCCCTTTCTCCCCTGCCTGGGACAAGAATGGAGCTGTAGTTGCAGACTGAAATCTATGCTGTGTGGGTCCAAAATGACCACAATTTCCCTGGTAGACTTCCAATACTTCAGTCTGTGTCAGCTGAATTTTCCTGCAGTTTCTCAGAGAGGCTGGTGCAGGGCCCGCCAGCTTCTTCCCTGCTAGAAGTTGGGCTGAAGCCTAGGCTAGGGCTGCAGGCCAATATAGGTGGAAAGAAGCTGGTCCCTACTGTCACTATGACTTTCAGTCAGCTTGACTTCCCCTCATGCCAGGAGCAAAGTCAAAATGGTTGCTACCAGCCTCTTTCTGACTTGGACAGGTTCAAACTTTAGCTTTTCTTAGGAGTATACCTTAGCCAGCTGAATTTACTAATTAGTAGCTGAAGTCAGTGGCCAACCATCTATTCCTCCCCTGTTTTTAGGAAATGGAGCTTCCAACTCCAGCCACAGAATAGCTCCTGAGGAGGCTTGTGCTGCCAGAGTAGAATGAGCACCAGCCCCTGCAGTATAGCCTGTATTTTCCCCAAGAAGCTGGCACAGGTTCCCCTAGCTTCCTCCTTGCCAGAGGTGGGCTGGGGTTTAGGTTAGAGCTGAAATCCAATCTGTATTTCCATCCAGAAAAGGAGCCAGTCCCTACCAACACTGATTTTCAGTCTACCCCACTTTCCCTTGTGCCAGGGGTGGGGTCAAAATGGCAGCTACTGGCCTCTTTCTGACTTGGCCAGGTTCAAACTTTAGCTGTTCTTAGAATTATACTCTAGCCAGCCTTATTTACTAATCAGTAGCTGAAGTTGGTGCCCAACCTTTTCTTCCTCCCCTGTTTCTGAGAAATGGAGCCTCCAATTCCAGCCATGGAATAACTCTTGAGGCAGCTTGTGCCACCAGTGGACAATGGGCACCAGCCTCCATGGCATGGAGTGCTCCACTTGTGAATCTTCTCTGCAGATGGGCAGTCTCCTCCTTCTATTCTTTCAAGGATGTTTCAGGATGGTCTCCTGTTCTCCTTGAGCCCCCAGACAGGTGCTTTAGATAGCTCTGGGTGACTCTAGGAGCTCCTTACTCTGCTGGCATCTTGTTGATTGTCCAGTATTTTTCTTTTAATCATTATAATGTATGTTCATTTTTATGCTTGCAGTTATCAGGAGAAGTAGGCTGCCACAGTTTCTTTCTTTCATATAGAAATAATTTGGCTTTTACCTCTGAGTTCTTTTGAACTTTGCTTTTTTTTTAAATTATTGTATTTTATTTGTCCCTAATACTCTTCAACCTCAGCTTCAACAAATAACAGGCCATACTTCTGGTGTAACAACTCATACTCAGGTTGTAACCTTTCCAGGAAGGCAGAGTATATCAAACATCACAGTTCCAGGATGTTTCTACCTTAATCAGTCACAGATCTATATTTTCTTAGTTCTTAATTGGAATAAGATCAGGACTCCTATAACAACCAAAATAGTGCATTCCATCACTTTCCTTCCCTCCTTTCTCTCAGAGGGTATTTTACTAACAGATGACTCAGTATTGCCCTTTCCAAGTACCTGCGTGTCAGCAGCTCTCTTCCTTGGCTCAGAACATAAGGGATTTCTTTTAATAACAACAGACAGTTTAATAACCATTTCTGAGGTATTTGTTCTCAGCCAGGGGTAAACTGAATTTGTTTTACTCTATACCTGACCTAGCTTTGTTTTCATCAACACTTTTTATTTGAAGAAGCCAAGCCCTAATTTTAAAACTCCTTCCAATTTCCATTATTACTTGTGAAGAAAGTTGGCTTGTTTTGTGAGAAGGACAGACATTTTCTCTTGAAATCATATTGGGGAAAATCTACAAATGTTCCTTCTTATTCTGATAGTGAAATCATTTGTAGGCCAATACCAGAAACCTTCTGGTCCTGGCATATCATATTGTTTTAAGTAGATTCATAATTTATAACACTCTTTAATTTCTATTTCTTTTCCCTGAGCTTGGGTTCACAGTTTGATAGAAACTGTGAGGTAGGTAGAAGAACTGAAGAGGAAACAGTATTTGTCTAGCAGCACCTGTGAAATCATGTAACATCTGTCATTTTTGTCTGTTAACATTTATCTTTCTCTGTGAATTTGAACATGTAATAGAAAGATATGATATTTCCTTTTTAGCCTTATCTGCTAAATATAATAGGGCCACTCTCTCCTATTATATCTACCCCCTTATTATTATCATTATTCCTAAAAATGAGTAATAGCCCTTAGAAAGATGTGCCATACAAGAAATCCCTCAAAGTGAGTTCTTTAGATTTAGAAGAGAAAGGCTCAATTGAATAAATTTTATTCATACAGACATTAGGGAAAATGTGCAAAATTTCCAGCACCATCAACCACTGCCTTTTGTCCCTGGATCTGATGTATTTAAATAATTGTTCTCTGTAAGCTGTTTAGTTGATTATAACAACTAGGCTTTTAGGGAATCCTGACATCTAACACAGGTAGAGACTGGCCCTGCATAAAGGTTTTGGTCCAGCTTTTGTCCTCTTACCTTATGATGGGCTAGTGGAATATTGCTTCATCAGATGGTTGTAACAGGGATTGCACTCACCTCATACTTGAAGGAAGAGGCAGTTTGTTTGTTGAACAAGCATTACAGAAGAATCTTCTGCATTTCTTACACATATTCTTGGTTATGTTGCAATCTTCTGGGCAGAATTGATATACCTGGGGCTTTTCAGAGCCCCATGACTGATCTGCAGCTTGTATCTTTCTTCAAAGGGTGTTTTTACTTTAAAATTTTCCTCTTGAATTTTCTGCTTCTCAACCATTTTTGGTTCTGGCTTTTGTGTGCCCTTTCCTGAGATACTCCTCATGTTTTTTGTTTTGTTTTGTTTTTTCTTTTTAATTTTATTATTATTTTTTAAAAAGATACTTAGATTACATAAATGTTACACAAAAGATAAAGGGATTCCCATATGCCCCACTCCCCATACCCCCACACCCTCACACATAAACAGCCTTCGTTAGTGTGGCACATTCGTTGCAATTGATAAATGCTTCCTGGGGCTTTGCAATTAATAATGGACCATAGTTCACATTGTAGTCTACTCTCTCTTTCCTCAAGCTTGGGGAGCTCCTCCACTTCCAATTTCAGACTGTTGATCTTGTTACCAAAGTTCTGTTTGAAAAGCCAGTTGTCCCACCCAGCAGACTGGCAGCCTCACTTAGCCTGGCTTATTCTTTGCTCAAGTTGTTTAACGGTAACAGCCATTTGATTAGTTTTCCCTTCCAAGTTACTGTTGAGTTCACTTTTCTGTTGTACTCCTAAGCCTGAACTCTGCAGTTCAAAGGCAAGTTCATGCTTGAGTGCCCTGAGATCATCCAGCTGCTGCTGTAGAAACAGCAGGGCATCTTGCTTCTCACAGACATCCTTTTCCAGCATCTTCATAGTCAGTTCCATTTCTTGTCTCATGACAAGAACCCAAGCGCCAGCAGCCACAGAGGAGAAAAATCCGTAACTCCAACCTGAGAATCCAAATCTTCTCCTTTCTTACAGAAATTGGCATCAATGACATAAAAACCCACCAACAGACCAACAATTATAGCTTCTTCTTCCATCATAAGGGCATTGGGCTCATAGCATTCGCTGAGAAGTTCCTCTTTACTGACCAAAGCTTTCATATAATTGGAGAGTTTTCTTTTGCATTAATGCCAAAAGAAACCAGGCTCTTCTGCCTACTGATGTCTTAAAGTCCTAGGAGATCTTTATCACTTGCTGTTATCCCGCAAGCTTCTTGAACAAGTTTTTCTACCAATTCTTGAGGCCTCCATAAGGATTTATTTTGTCCAAGAAAAGTTTTCTTGGCGTTCGTTAGCCATCAGATAATTAGGATGGTGTTTGCCGCCACCACCGCAGCTCAGGCGGATCAGCAGCAGGAAGGGCAGCCAAGGCGGGGTCCCCAAGAAGCGCTTGCTGCTGCAGCGGCGGGCGTACTGGGAAGTTGGCGCCTGCACCGCTGGGATAGTGCAAGAAGGAGAGGAGGGCTACCGACGAACCCGGCTCTGACTGCGGGGTAGAAAAGGCGAGCTGCAGCCCCGCTTCGCTCGGCTTTCCAAGCCGCGGTTCCCTTCGTCTGCTCCGCATTGCAACTTTTCCCGTCAGCGGTGGGCGACCGCGGGGTTTCAGCCTTGTTTGGTCCTACCTCGCTTCCGTCTCCCGACCGGGCCTGGGAGAGGAAGCAAAAGGTCAGGGAGAGAAGTCCCAGCCCTGTCCCTTCAGCGCTGCCACCTTCTCCGTGGCTGACGGCTCCTGAGTTCCACCGCTGGGTCCACAGCCTGCCCCGCCGGGGTCCCGAGGTTTGCTTTCCTGTAACAACTTTCAGCAATAAGTTTATCATGTATTTTGCTGTTTTGCGGTATGTGTGTCCATGCATCTGCTTTTAGCTTGTGGCAAGATGTAGTTGAGTTGAGGGGTATCATTTTATAAGATTTCATCAAATTTAGAAAATCAAGGCTTTTAGTTTGAACTATCTGATATGCTTTCATCACAAATTATCATTTAAATCTTGTGTTTCATCTCAGTACATTTTAAGTGTTGTTTTTTCTTCCCTTCTCTCTCTTTATCTTGATTTTGTTAAATAGTTGAACATAATTCAAATATTTAGATATTCGTATTTGTTAATTCCATCATTACTGTTTTCCCTGGTAAAGAGCTTGTTGACTGTTTTTTCTTCTATTTTGTTTCAAAATGTCTTGCTTTTTGAAATCTCCAGTTATTTGAGACTGAACACTGTGCACTTTGAGAATTATGCTGTTGAGAGTTAGGATTTTGTTTTCTTCCTTTAGAGAGTGTTGTGCTTCATTATATCAGGCGGTTAGATTTTCAGATCAGTTTGGACCCTCTGAGACATGACTTTAAACTTTGCATGGTTGCATTCAAATATCTTTCACCCCAAGAAATGTTCAACTCCAATATATGATTTTTCTGTAGACTGTATTCAATATTTCACCTGAACATGAGGACTTTCCACTCCTCCTGGAAGAGGTTTGAATTACTCCACCCTAACACCTTGGAATTGGTCATCTGACCCATACAAAGTTATTTTACTCTGACGATATGAACTTTTATTCTGTGCATATGTGGCCTAGTACACAGCAAATCTCAACAAGACCCAATGCAGAATTCTGAAGGTGTTTTGTTTGTTTATTAGCGCAGTTCTCTTCCTACTTGTAAGCTGTCCCATATCTTCCAGCCACCACCATACCCATTATTCCAATTTTCTCTTTAATTCAGTGACCTTGCTGTTCTCTGTTTCCATTCCATTTCTGTCTCCACAGTCAGGATATTGACTTCAGACAAAATCAAGGGTAATCATAAATTTTAACTAGTTTTGTGTTTGTTTGTTTGTTTGTTTGTTTGTCTTAACTCTTCACTCAGGTAATTCATTCCTGCACGGCCTGATGTCTGATATTGCTTTCTCAATATTGTCCAGTTTTTTTTTTTCAGCTATGTATGGTAGAAGATTAGATCAAGTTCTTATTATATAACCATGGTAAAAAGTAGAAATTATAATATTTTAGTTTGCAAAAAAAACTTAGTTAAATTTAAAGTACCATCATTTTTGAGGAAGTAGAGATTTTGAAACAGCAGAACAACATAGAGTTGTATGGTAAAATACCCAAGGTAATAAGGCCGAGGTAATGTTGCATGCTTCAGAGAAGAAAATAAAGGATGCACATGGTCATTGGATATGGAGGTGGAACAAACAGGACAGGCACGCCAGGAGCGGGCTTCTATGGAATATATAAGTGTTCATGGAGCGTTTAATCAGTGGGTGGAAATCCACACAATAAACATGAAAATACTAAACTCCTCCTGAGAAGTATTGCTATGTTCTCAAATAGAGGGACAATAATCCTTCAAGAACATAGGCAATACCTAATAAAAGAAAACAGACCAATATGTCAAGCCCTCAATATTATTATAAGCAACAGTGAATCTTGTTTAGCAAAAAGTGAAACTTAGTGGTTAGGCCCCAAGGGAGGGGGGAATGAAGAATAGAATATAGGGTATTTTTAGCACATTAGAACTGTTCTGCATGATCTTGCACTGATACAGGCTATTTTAAATTTTGTCAAAATTTATAAAAGTATACGGCCCAAAATGTAAGTCATAATGAAAACCATTGACCATTGTCCATTGTTAGTAGCAATGCTTCAATATTTGTACATCAATTGTAGCAATGTCATTAATATAAATAAATATTATTAATTACTTATATTAACATTATAATAATAACATTAACCATTGATCTTCAAAGAACCTAAAGCTTCTTTGAAGATAATATAAAAAAAATAAGGCCTTTGGGGAATATATGGAAGAAAATGCCACTATACACACAAGACAACAGATCTTACATTAAAGACATTAGACATAATGTCTAAAAAGATTTTTTTATTTCAAATCTTTTTTAGTTTTTTTTGTATTTTATTTTTTATTATTTCATTTTCATTATTATTTCATTTTCTTATTAATATTATTGGTTATTTCATTGGCTTCACTTTTGGAGAGGTTTTGGAACACCTAAGTGTCACAATGGTGGCAGGGGAGGATCATTGGTTCTGGGTGTCAGTGATGGGGGATGCATGGGGAGATATTCAACTGGGAATGCCTCTAAGTCAGAAGAATGTGTTCAAGTGTTCATGGGGCATTGTCACGGTGAGTGGAGATCCACACAATAACTGAAAGAATATTGAATTCACATTCCTGGGACGTTCTGCTACATTCTCTAATGGGACAGCAAAACTCCCCCAAGTACAGGGGCGGTGACTAGTGAAGGATGATGACCATTGCAAAGGACCCTTGATATTGATGATTGTACTTATGAACCTATTCTTTGAAATTGAAACTTAACCTAATATTATATATGTTTCCTAAGAGTTACCTCCTGAGGACCTCCTTGTTTCTCAAATGTGGCCTCTCTCTAAGCCAAATCAGCATATAAACTCATTACCTCCCTTTCCCCCAGTGTGGGACATTACTCCTGGGGATGAGCCTCCCTGACACTGAGGGATTATTACCAAGCACCAACTATCAATGCACCTGGAAAAAGACCTTGGCCAAAAGGGGGAAAGGTAAATACAAGTGCATGTTTATGGCTAATAGATTAGTGAGTTGGGAGGTCTTCCAGAGGTTACACTTATGCCTGTCTAAGCAGGATCTCATTGACTGCTACAGTAAATATTGCCTCAAATAACTGGGCTACTGAGGGATCTAGAGACATCCCAACACTAAAGCAGAGCAGACAGCACAGGAGTTTGGTGCCTTGCCAGTGGCCTTACTTTGGAATTTATGTTCCTTAGTGTGACAGAGTTGGACTCATTTGTGGCTCCCCTACACATGGTTCTTCTGTCCCTTCTATTTGAACCTATAGTATGTACTATATTTGATAAGTGTACATGAAAGTGACTTAAATCTTTGGTCCATCCATGTTCCTGTTGGGTCCTGAATCTCTGCAGAGTTGCAACACCTACTCCCCAGTTCATTGGACTCACCCAGAACAACTAAATGGATATGATGATGGACAACACCCATCCTAAGGAACAGAGAGTGTCTGCAACTGCAAGGATGATACTCCCATCTCTCTGCCCCATGGGATCTAAGTCCTCTCTCAATTAAAGGCCAGGTGGGCATCACCATCTCAAAATCGTCAGTATTGGGGAATGAGCAATGGACAAAATATAATTACTATTATTCTACTATAGACTTATTGTTATTCTAGCAATGAAACAACGTTTATCATTGATGTGGAGGCAGTGGCCACTGGAAGTTCTGAGGTGAGGGAGATGGAAAAATTGTTGTAATATGTGGCCATTTTGGGGAAATTGGAATTATCCTTCATGACATTGAAATGATGGATACAAGCCATTATATAGTTTGTCATAACTTACAGAACTGTGCAAGAACTGAATATATAATGTAAATGTTAAACCACAGTCAGTGACAATGCTTCAGTATGTGTTCAATTGTCATAAATGCACAACATTAATGAAGGATGTTGTTAATATGGCAATGTGTGGGAGGTTTAGGGAGTAGGGCATATAGAAATCCCCTATATTTTTCTGTAACATTTATGTAATCTAAAGTATCTTTAAATAAACAAATAAATAAAATGTATTTTTAAAGAAAGGATGCACATGGTCTAACAATACATAATGT
>PVKH010015676.1:0-16003 GCA_004027955.1 Chaetophractus vellerosus
GCCCTGCCCGTGGCGGCTTTTGCCTGTCCGTGGCAGCTTTTTGCCCTGCCCACGGCGGCTCCGGCCCGCCCATGGCGGCTTGCCATTCTCAAGGCGGTCTGCCCGCTAGGAGAGGTCCCCGGGAACCGAACCCAGGGCCTCCCATGTGGTTTCCCAGCGAGCTCTTTATCCACTGAGCTATCTAGCCGGGCCCAGAAGCCAAACTTTCTAACAGAGTCAGAGACCTGCACAAATCATGACTTAAAGGTAACATATGCTGCACTGATTCCTTATATATAATTGGGGGAAGGAAGCAGGAAATTAGTACCAGGCAGCAAGGCATATGGGAAAATCATGGTACGTCTACAATATGGCAGCAAAGGATAAAATGACAGGGGAGATTTTGGGCAGAAAGCACCGTTCTTTCTCTCTTGCTCCAGCAGTTCCGCCATCAGCTCCGTAACTCCAGAGGTGACTGGAGAAACACAGTGGACGAATCCCAGGGATTGAATAACAGGAGGGAAAAACAAAAAAAAACGACAACAAAAAAACACAGGCAAAGCAAATGAATACCTACCCAAAGATGAGCAGGTTTTTCTCTACCCGGAAGCACTCGGCTCGGAGGTAACGTCTGGTTTTGTCATTGAGGCGCCTTGATCTTGTGGGTCTTTCGTCAGAGTCACTGTCTAACTCTGAAAACTCCATGAGCTCATCCTCCTCAAAGGAGTTGTAGTGTTTGGTCTGCTTCCTTACACGAGGCCGGTCAATCACTAAGCTCTCCTATGAAGAGAGGACTGTTCGGGAGAAAGCCCCTCTTCTCTATCCCCATCACAATACAAAACATATTCTGCTGCTGTTCTTTAAGACACATTTGCCAAAGACGCACATCCTGTCTCATCCTTCAACAGAGAAAAGGTTCTTCTAAGTGCACTTGCTGTCTCTTATGACCACAGGACAAGCACAGAAGATTCACTGGGACTTGCTGAACTTGGTGTGTTCCCCAGCGCCCAGTGCTGTCTGCCACCATCTGCTGTTTCTGCAGTCATTCTAACACGGGTATGAACAGGCAAGGCCGCCCTATGCACAGAGTGGCAGTCAGCTCTTGCCAAGAAAGACCAGAATGGTGAGCCCCAGCTGTCCTGCTCAGCATGCAGAGAGCAGCCTGAACTCTGGAGACAGGACAGGTCAGAGAATTCCATCTGCTCAGCAACTTCTTAAGACAAATAACTATTCCTGCTGCTTCATTATCTGCCTACCACTGGCACTATCTACTAACATTTTGTCTTTCACTGAAAACACAATCCCTAGCTCAGTAACCTCTCTCATTCCAGTGGCTCGCTTGGCCATACCACCCATAGCTTTCGTCTCCATCATTTTCTGCATCTCAGCCCTTTCCATTATACCTTTTTCCCAAGCTAGGCTAAGTTCCTGAAAACTCCTTTTCATTGCCTGAATACAGATTTCTAGAGTTATCCCTGCTTTAAAAACCTAGTTTCCTACTTTGAAGTTGCTGCAACTACTTCTAACCACCTTCAGGCAATGTTTATCTTTCTTACCCATTGTGTCCTGTACCCAGAGTAACTTCTTGACTATGACATTGCAGAGTATTTGTGAAAGAGAAAAACAACAACATTCCTATTTAGAGAAAAGAGGTTAGATTAAGCAACCTCTGGTTGTTGTTCTACAGATGAATAAGCATGGCTGGGTGCTGGTTACAGAATCAGCTAGATATAAGCAGAGCTCCTGAGGTTGTGATCCAGAAGAGTTCAACATTCACCCGAGAAAACAGATAGAAAGGGATGAGGGATATGTACTCACTCTGAAGTGAGGTGATGGGATCAGAATGTAGGAAAGGAAAACTAACATTCAAGGAGGCCACACATTGGGCTAGGCACTATGCCAATTATATTCACAAATGCTATCTCACAATCCCAAAGAGCGGGCATCATCACCTTCTGTTTCACACGAGGAAACTGAGTGTCAGTGAGGTCAAATAACTTGCCCAAAGGCATAGAGCTAGACAGCAGCAGAGCTAATATTCAAACTCTGGTTTTGTTCCAAAATGTTCAGAATTAGGAAAACCCAAGATACTGAAAGAATGGAGGTAAGCCAACAAAATTTTCTTCATCATGTTCCTTTTTCTTCTTCCTATTATTTGTCAGAGGTGAGGTTTCCTTTGCAAGAAGTGTTTAAACAACGGTAAACTAGTCATGTGCCAGGGAAGGATGTGGCTGGGGACGGAGGGCTGAATCTGATGAACTCTTTGGCCAGCTCTCCAGTTCTAATTGCCTTTGTCTAAAGGTGTCCCACAGACCATTAGGTTCTATTAGGTCATTTAAAAATTATAACAATTAGCATTTATCAAGCTCTGTCTATACGCCAGGCATATTTTAAGTGCTGTGCATGGAAAATATCATTTAAAAACCATGGCTCAGGAGTAAATAAGGACTTGAACTGCATGTGAGTTTACTGATATATTAAGACACCAGAGAAATGTTCAAAGGAATAAAATATTCTTAACACTATACCTTTTCATTCTTTGCTTCTGTGTCCAATTCAGCTATTTTAGCCCATTTCTGCCAGAAGTTAGGGTCATCCAAGGAAATATCTGTCCTGTTTCCTGAAGCCACAAAGCTGGCCTGTGAGGAAGACAAGAGTCAATAAACTGCATGTGAATACAGTACAAACTAATAAAACACCTGTGTTATTTCAAATGCACCAGAAATTCAAGTATATCTACATTCAAAACCAAAACCCCTAAAAGAGCCTCCAAACAAACGTGAAAAGCTCAAAGCTATTCTTATTTTCAGACTTCTTTTTTTTTAGGAACTTAACCTTTGAAGCAAGAAGACAACCCCTGAATGGAAATGGCAAAGTGTAACTTAGTGTCTAGTTTGCCATGAAAGGGTTAATTGTTAAGATTTCTCTGGATGTAATTTTTCTTTCAGTCCAACAGTTACCGAGTGTTTGCTATAGGAAAGACACTGAGCTGGGCAGTGTGAGGGGTACAAAGATGAGCAATGCATCACTTATGTTCTCTCTATAAATTAAAGCACAAAAACATCCCACATAAGCCACCAATAAGAGATTTAAACAGAAGGCACAAAGCTCACATAGTGGGCAGAGCCTGTGGCCAGGGAAACCTGAGGACAATCTAAGCAATTTGAAGAGTTTAATTTTAAAACCAATGATCTAAATTGCAGAGGAAAGAGGCACCTAGACTAGAAAAGTTGGGAATCTTGAGTAAAATCTCTTTTCTCATGAAATGAACAAAATACTTGCTTGAGTTT
Source organism: Chaetophractus vellerosus (assembly GCA_004027955.1). Classification (NCBI taxonomy): domain Eukaryota; kingdom Metazoa; phylum Chordata; class Mammalia; order Cingulata; family Chlamyphoridae; genus Chaetophractus; species Chaetophractus vellerosus. Next base: position 3,270 of record PVKH010015676.1, read on the forward strand.
GAGGAACGGAGTGTTCAATGGAGTTTCAACTCTCTGATATTGATCAAGGAGTGGTCTACAAGGGAATCAAGATGACCATTCAAGGGTTTCAGAACAGTCCTTGCAAAAAGAAAATAGTGCAAACTGCAAATAAAAGTGTCAATCCTGTCTGCTAAAGATCAGCTCTCAAAAGTTAGGGATGGTGTTTTCTTTGTGTAGCCTCTGGCTCATTATTCAGACTCCCTTTAAGGATTTGCATCTTCAGAGTATCATGCAATAATCTAGATATGTAGTCAGAAAATTTCATGGGTTTGTACTGAGGGAAACAGAAGCCTGGCTAACCACGGTCAAAAAAAAAGCAATTTTCTTTTTTTTTCCCCAGCAAGGACTCTGGAGAGAAGGTCCTATACCTTGGCAAAAGTGGATCCTTTCCCTTCAGACTGGATGGTGATGGTGTGGGTTCTCCTCTGCAGAATTTGGTCTATGTCTTCTTCACAGAACTTGGAACCTTCATCCTCTTCATCCATTAATGCTCCATAAGCACCTTTCCGGAGCAAGTCCTCCACCTCCATTTTTGAGAGCTGCTGCACCTGGATAGGTCATCAAAGGCTACTCACAAAGTTGAAAATGCACAGGAGAAAAACAGCCTCAAATCTGGCCTTTATGATTTAATACACAGTTCCTCCACTAATTGCACATGTCAGAAGAATAAAGGACATGGACAACAAACCTTACAAAAAGAAAACCAAGAGAAAGATTCTCAAGAGAACTATGGGGAGGACAAGTAGACAACACTCTATAAGGGGGTCTGGAATAAAGCCCAGCACATGAACCAATGGCCCTAACATTCTGCAGAAGCCATTACAACTATGTACCTATTGAAGAGGATATACATGATTAAAAAAAAATTTTTTTTTAGTTTGAGTTCGTATCTTTAAAAACCTCCAGATGTAACCAATGAGCTGAAGAATAATGGTTTATTCATTATTAAATATGTACATTCATACTGGAAATGATGTCATTTCTTAAAAAAAAAAAAAAAAGCATCCCATGCCAAGTGTGAACTTCTCAACTGCTTGCCGAAAACAGGAAATGGGATTCAAAGTACCCTTTCCTGGTTCTAATTAAGAATCTGGTTCTCTTTCTATCAATCACAAGAGGGAATACCATGTTTCCCAGCACTGGTAACTTGAAGCATTACACTTACAAAATATGTATAGCTAACAGGATATAGACCATCTGAACTACAGATAACTCATTTAGAAGGTTTTAATTTAATTCCCAATCTTTAATGTCCTAATCCTAGAGATTATGGAGGTATCCTGCTTGTTTGTCTATACTTTAAGACAAAATCTTAGCTGCAATTTTTATCCCTCCTAGAGGGGAAAAAAAGGTTTTATCATAATTCAAGCTGCTAGTTCATCCATTCATTTATTCACTGACAAACAAAAATTGAATATCTTTAATATCTCAAACACTGTTAGGGGCCATGGGGGATTGCACATATTTTAAAAGGTCTCAGTATATGTTCAAGGAGCTCAAAGTCTGGTCACAAATACATATTTACATAGAGTTAAGAGTGTTAATATCTAGTGACTTCCACATGGGCACTGTCAAAAACAGTGTATCAAATTATTACTGCATGCTGGACAATCCTACCACAAAACAGTTCCTACAGATCTCCTTTACCTATCAATAAAATGCAAAGGCCTGATTCTGAACTATTCTCCACCAGGTGGAATTACCCAACAAAGATGTGAGGGTTGACTCAATATAGTGAAAGTGAACCTTGAAACAGCTGTAGGAAGGAAAAACACAGAGAGGCTCAGGATGTGTGGCCAATGTTCCCTGAAACTCCAGAGCAGGTACCATCATACTCACCCCATTGGTGCTGCCCTTTCGGTTGATGTCCTGAAGAACAGCCTTGTCCAGACCCAGTTTTAGGCTGGCCTTGTCAAACATTTCCCGTTCATACGAGTTCCGAGTAATGAGGCGATACACCTTCACAGCTTTGCTCTGGCCTATCCGATGACATCGAGCTTGAGCCTGGGAAGGAAGGAGGGTCAAAATATATCAGGTCACCATGTATAATGGCAGGAGACCTGGAAAAAAGGGAAATGCTTAAAATGCCATGTTGGTGTCAGTGGCCAGTTCTCATGGTTATGAGATCATGGGACTGATTTCGGAACAGAATACACCCAAATGCAAGCTGCTGCTTCAGGGTCACGCCTTTCTTCACCGATCATTTAACGAGTGACTACTATATGCCAGGAATTATATCAAGTATTAAAGTTAAAGTAATGAGAAGACATGGTTTCCTAACCCTCCCCAAGCTTTTGACCTAAGCACAGGCATCTTGTGAGGCAGTGTTCATTCTAAGAATACTCCTCTGCTTTCTTGAAAAATGCTTCAGAGCAGCAAGGCCACTTTTCATTTTATTTTTCAACTTTACTACAGAAACTTTCAAATATAGACAAAAGTAAAGAAAACGTAATGCCCCTTATGGACAATCTTGTTTCATCTCTACCATGCCCTACCCTCCAAGACTGTAAGGAAGCAAATCCTAGGCAGCACATTATTTCATCCTTATATATCTTAGTATGCATTTCTAAAGAAAAGGACTTTCCTAAAACATAATCACGTTCACTGCCATACTTAAAAAAATTAATTCTTAGTACCAAAAAACCTAGTCAGTATTCAAATTTCATTGCTTATCTGTTTTTTTTTCAAACAATGTGCTTGTTTAGCTCAGTATCTACACAAGCCCAATACACTGCAATTGGTTGATATGTCTCAAATATTTTTTAATCTATAGATACTCCCTGCCTTTCAATTCTTTCACTTTTCAAATGCAATTTATTTGTTGGGAAAAAAACAAATATCTGTCCTATAGTTTCCTACGGTCTGCGCTTTGCTGACTGCATTTCTGCTGTGCCATTGAACAGATTCCTCTGTTCCCTGTACTTCCTATAAACTGGGAGTTATATCTTGACACTTGCTCTGGTTAAGATTTATTTCTGGCAAGAATATTTCTTAGGTGGTACTTAAATTTCCATCAAGAAGGCACATGATATCTGGTTGTCTTTCTTCTGAATTATGATCATTGTTTAGATCCATTATTTCATTAGGGTTACAATTCCCCTTCATCCACTTTTTGACTACCCTGATATACAGTTCATATAGAAGAGAGAAGATAAATGTTTGATTCTTTTTCCTTATTTAATCATTTTCCAAAATAATATCCTCCAAAAGTAGCCAATGAAGTCTTTTTAAAAAATTATTTAATAAGGAACACAATGAAGTCATGCATTTAAATATATTTGATACATATTACTGCATTGAATATAATCTTATTCCTGTTCAAATATGGCCTGTGGGAGCCTCTTCAAGTTGGCTCTTGAAACCATCTGACATGACCCACATAGTTTTTGATAGCTCCATTGTTCTCTGCTATGGTAAAATGTTCCAGACTCTTCGGCCTTTTTTTTTTTTTTCCAAGGAGTACTAATTTATTTTAGTGGGAAATGGTATTTAGAGACAACAATCTGGATGTTAGGGGTATTCATTGCTACTAGGTTGGTCATTTTTCCAGCCTACTCAGTGGATAAAAATAGGAAATTGAGTGTGTATAGCATATACAAAGTGTGGATATATAAGACAAAATATATCATGATCTCACACTGATATTTTAAATTCAAATTTAGGACTACAGGATTTTGACCTAACTTTATCAACCCCACTCACATCTGTATCTCTTTTCAACCATGTTGAAAATCTCAGTACCAGGTCAGATCAATATCGTGACTCATCTGATTTATCCTACAACACATATATAACAGTCTCAGAAAAACAATACCAATACTATCCCTGACAATATGATTACTGAAAATAATATAAGAATTTTGTTTTCTTGTCCTTCAAGTTATATCCTATTAAGTATGCATTGTCAAATTAATATTTTAAAGACACACTTGAGGGTATTTCTTTTTTGCAGTGGTAGGGTTAGCAATTTTTCAAACTGCTTTCTATATTATACAGGGATTGAGCAAATGAGTTAATATACTGGGGATAAAAGAAGTAAATTTTTTTTTTACTGTTGAGAAGAAAGATACAAATATAGAAAGGAGGAAGACTAGAATAAATTCTGGTTTTAGAATAGATTTTGAGGTATCAGTATGAACTTATGATTAGGTGTGTATACACATAAACAAAGATATAGTAATAGATGTGTATATATTTATGTTTGTTTCTATATATATATGTAGATATGTGTACACTCACATAAACAAAAATGCATATGTATATTTATATTCTACATGTGTGTATTCTAGCTATGTCTACTGACAGTCTAGAAGGAATGACATCCCAATAACATGTACATACCTAGCACCAAGATCTTGGTTTCTAAATACCTGTCTCTATAAAAAAAGAACCATTAGAAGAAATGGCTAATTTCAAGACTAGGGTACAGAAAGCACAAGATGACCCTAAAACATAATATTACCATGCCAGAATGTAAGGAAATACTCAAAGAATGAATGACACACATCAAAATAACATTTGAAGCTTGAAGAGGCTCCCCCACTGGCTAAATCTAGGACTATCTGAGTATCCAAACAAATAAAAATAGTAAGAGATTATAATCCACTGAATTAAAAAAGAATTCATGAATTCATACTGATATAAATAAATGGCAGACAAGGGAAAACTCTTCCTTATAGTACAATGTCAACTAACAAATGTAGAAACACTGACAAAGTTAGAAAATAGCCTTTTTGCAACCACAATAGTAGTAACTAATTCAGGCAAAAATAATTAATGGATACTAAAACCAGTAGGTGTCACTTTGTTGAGGAACAGAAGTCTCTCCAAAATTACTCATTAATTTTTAAGGAAAAAATTGCAACTTTGTGGTAAAGAAATCTGGCAGGCATCACCTAACCAAGTGATTAAAATCAGTATCGCCAGTTAAGTAGATATGTTATTCTTGATATGAGATGATGAGAAGGACTTAGCACTTCTGTGGTATTACTAAACCTTACTCCAATTATGAGGAATAACCAACAAGCCCAAATTAAGGAACAATCTACAAAACAACTCGCTTGTACTCTTCAAAAACATCAAAGTCATGAAAGAGAAAGACAAGGAACTGATGTAGATTAAAGGAGACTAAAGAGATGTAAGCAGTAAACTCAATGCATGATCCTAAACTGGATCATGAATTAGGGGAATAGTAGCTATAAAATATATTAAGACAACTGATAAAATTTTAATATGGACTATGGATTGGAGAACAGTACTCTTATATCCTGATTTTGAGAATTGTATTGTAGTTACATAAGAGAAAATCCTTGCTTTTAGGAAATATACACTGAGGTATTTAGGAGTAAATAAGGTACAATGTCTGCAACTTATTTTCAAATGGTTCAGACAGAAAATTATGTGTATGTATTGAGATAGACATATGGATGCTAAAATTAATGCGCAAAAGTATGTTAAGAAAACAGGATATTTACAGGGTTTCAAAATAGCTCCCCACAAAGTACTTTTTCATTTTAAAGACAAAAATAATCACTTTGCAATGGAGAAACCTAGCAGATAACACTTTAACCAAGTGATCACGGGTAACATCACCACATACTCTGATACGACACCCTGAGAAGGGCACAGCATCACTTCTGTGATGTTCCATCTTGACGGCAAAAAGATGTAAAACTCAGGATAGCGAAGTATTAAGACAGAAGGAATTTTGGACTCTGATGACACTACGAAGCCACTTCATTAGTCCAGGGCTTCCCATCTCTGCACTTCTTGGTAAGTGAGGGGAAAAAAGCCCTGTTTGGGGGAGCCACTGTCACAAGCAGCTAAATTATACTGGAAGAAAGGCACATGCTCTCCCAAGATGACTTACCTAAAAGAAAATAGGATGAAGTCTTGTCCCATCTAAGAGACTCATTTTATAGTCAAATCTCAAACCGCTAATCATACAATCTTTATATTTTTAATCAGAATTCACACACACACACACACACACAAAGACGAAGTATAGCGGGAAATAGTTGGAACTAGGGCACCAACAAAGACAAAGTCAAAATCAGATCAACAAAGGTATAAATACAGACACAATTAGGAGGCAGCAGCACTACCCTACTCTCCCTCCCCTGCCCCTCGGGGAAAATTCTAGTGTTAATGCTCTCCTGAATGATTTGCAGTCTCATCATCCGTTCTTTACTTTATAGTACATAAGAGCTAAATAAAGGCCTAAGAGAAAAAAGTAATGATGTTCAGAAAAAAGCACAAATATGTACAGATCCCAGCGACTGTGACGGGAAGAAAGAGGGTGTGGTCCAGTTGCCCAAGCAGTGACAGAAACCAAACTGATTTCAAGCCCCCGATTTACTAATATCAGTCTCAAGACCAGAAGTTGGAAAAACCTGACACCATGTCTTTACAAATAATCATGTGAAAATTAAACAGCTGATACAAAGAACCAAGTACATTATTGAGTCCTCTCTTGACTCTCATAATAGTTTCCCAAATCATTAGGGCTACCACTTTGAAAAAATATTTTCTTTAATACTTTAAAACATTACTTATTCCTCAAGGAATCTCTGCATAATCAGAGAGTTAAAAAAAAAAACTACCTACAGTACCTCCCAGAATCAACCACTTTCAGCAGGCTGCTAAAGTTTCTCAGCTCATTTTCTAGTCACAAGTATTGTATTTCAAGACCAAGAGCTTTACTTTTCTCCTACCACTCAAAGTGTGTCTCAACAGGCTACCTACTTTGCAGAAGAGGGATAAGGCTATCTATGCAGTACAAACTGGAAAGCACTGGGGAGCTGCCCTGCCTTGACTACCTCCTTTGCAAGGCCTACATTTTTATCTGCAATTTCCAGCTCCAGATTTATTCCTTGGCATAAGGTTTCACCCCCTCTAAAAATGAAAATGTCTTTGGGAAATAGTACAGAGATCTGCCCACTGCACTCTGTTTCTACTGTGTGACTTAGTTTTTCAGATCAAACCAAAGTCTTGAGCACTGCTGTTTCCCCAGGGCCTAACGGTTGTGTCAGGGGCTCAATAAATGTGCCAGATAAATCAGTCAAGAGCTGGCTGAGAACAGGAGGAGAGATGAGTTTACAGCATGGGAAAAGGGTACTTTAGAGCAGCAGAAATAATGAGCAGGGAGTGAAAAAAGAGAGTAGGATCCCAAAAGAGAAGCAGGAGAATGCTCAAACTCAACTCTGGGACTGATGCTATATACTAATTAAGTACCTGTCCCTTCCTGTACCTCAGGTATGTCACCTATCCTCCCTCCCACTCTATGCAGTTCATACTTTTTATTCCCCCTAACCGTACCATTCTTCCTCCTGTGCTCAACATTTAAGATCCCTCTTAGGTCTCTGCTCAAATATCATCTTCTTAAAGGAGCCTTCCTAGACAATGCTATCTAAATCAGGGTTCCCAACCCCCATCATTCTTATTCCCTTATCCTGTTTTATTTTCTTTGCAATATTTCCTGCTATATATAATTATCTTGTTTATTTTTACTTGTTTATTGTCTGTCTACCCACTAAAATGAAAACACCACGAAAGCAGAAAACTTGGAATGTAGCTCATGGCCATGTTGCCACCCTGGTGTTCAATAAATATTCACTGACTAACTGAACTGTGTAATGTAACTCTGTGCATGATTTCACAGATTCTAACTTTCTTCTAATAAAGAAAAGTAAACTCAGTAGTGTCTAGTCTTACAAGCTCCAGGCACACAGACTGGCAAGATGGGACCAGCATCTCTCCTTCCTCAAGCAGCAAGTCAGGCCCCTGGTTCCTTAAGCTGTACTCCCTCCACTCTTCCAGGATGCTTTTGACATGTAAACAGCTGCACTACACTGTGGCTATGTTCTCTGCCAGTACATCTGCTCTCACACTTTGTGAATTCTTCCTTTAGGGACCTTAGCAACAGGAAGGACGTGGAACTGTGCGGTCTCCAACACTATTACCTTGAACCCTGTACAACCCCAAGGGGACCCTTGCCTCAAAGGGCAAAAAGCCCACCCCAGAGAACAAGAATCAGAGGTATCATGGAGCAAGTAAAGAAGAAGGTGCTTGTGGTCTCTGTGGAGGCATCAGGAGACCAACTGCTACCCAAGAGGCCCACCTCTGCCCTTTTGGCATTTCTTAACCTCTTTCCCCATGTCAGAAGAAACATGGACAAAAAAGCTGCTCCTGCTCAAGTACCAGGGCTGAATCACCAGCTTGTGCTTTCTAAATGAAGGTGAAAAAAGGTGAATTTACTCTCAAATTTTTTTTTAACATACATTAGACAGACACATTCAAGTTCTGAGAGAGGATGTAGCATTTACCCAGTATCTCTAGATAGGGTTTTCCCGTACAGGGACCTAAAAGTTGGTTTGCCTGTGACAGTTCAGTTAAAACGATAATATTTTTGAAGTCTATCAGTACTTATTCTAATCACTTGTTATTCCTAAGTAGCGCTCAGATTTTACCCTGGATCCTATTATAGTGTGTCTTAACTTTTCTGGAATAGGGGAAGATTTTGGAAGGGAAAAGAAATGCTAAGCTAGAGTGGTAGATATTATGGAGTCATATTTCTCAATCATATTTCCAAAAATGAGTGTCTGCTCCCAAGTAGGAACAGAACAATGTGTCTCTCTAAGTATCTCTATCCTCCTTCCTTTCTCTACTCCAATGAGAGATGGGGTAGAGTCTAAGCTTGCATGACCTTGGCCCCTTCCCCCGCATCTCGTGTAGAAAGCAGGGAGTCTTCTCTGGGCCACTGGCAGGCTTACCAGGGCAGCCTCTCCTCCATGGATGCCTACCAGCAGTTCTGGGCATTTAAGTTTAACTTAGGGATAGGGAGGGAGGGTATATGCAGAAGTCTTAGGAAGCCTAACTCTAGTAACGGGTCAAACTGTATTATCTAATCCAACTTCACAATTTACTAACAATAATAACCTGATTCTCCATTGCACACCTGTGTCTATTTCTTAATCGGTCCAGATCTAGGCATGGGAGAGGTTTGTGTTTGATTGGACCCTTCAGGCTAATAAGAGCAAAGAAAACAGCATATCACATTCATATGTCATAAATACCTAGATTAAACAACAAACAAAACAAACAAAAAAGAAAAACTCTAGCATTCCTAAACCTCTAATCCTATATTCAAAGATCAGAAAACCCCAGCAGAAACGTTGAGCTGAATGCTTGACCTTTTGCTAATAATAATGAAAAGGCATCCAGAAAAGGTAATGCTGTTTTCTGACTCTCAACTGAATTTACAGAGAATGGAACTCTGTTCTTAAGCCTGGAAGCTGGTTTATCTGCAGGTCTCTCTCAAGCTGGTTTATCTGCAGGTCTCTCTCAGGGGCACAGGGCATCTTTAGCCACATCTATCCTCCCCCTTTATCAGACCAGCTTCACTTTCAAGGTTCTGAGGCACTGACATTGTTTCCCCATAGTGTCCTGAATGGGGATAACCACGGCCTGTATCCAATCTTTCCAGGCTATGAGACCAGGTTGAACACTCATATTTTCTACTGTCTGAACGTGGACCTCTGAAACTGTGTGCAAATTCCTCTAGGGTAGAGGGTAACACCCTGATCATGATGCGATTTTCTTTCCGATTTTCTTTCCTGTGGCACTGCCACTTATACTGGGTAGTATATACCTCAACTTAACCTCTATGTTGCTATGATCAGGCCCATCTGCCAAAGGAAGTATACAATCATTTTATATCAGAGTAGGAATTGTGGTTCTTCAATAACCTTAAAGACCTACAGATGATTGAAAATTTTATTTATAAAAAATATTAGTGTGTGTGTTTGTGTGTAAACGATTGTGTTCTGTGTGTGTTAACATGTCCTACCTAGAAAGAATAGTACCAGGGAATGGTCTAAGTTTTTTATTGTTAGGATGAGCATCTCATTTCACAGATTTTTACAGTTGGTTTAGCTGCATTCCTATTAACCACATGATGGTCTAAGGGTCCTAGTATCCAGACTCTTTCTTCTAAATTATATCTACAGCACCTGGATACAAAAGCAAATGCCAGGGAAAGTGTGTGTATCTACTGAGTGTTCATCATTCCATGGATAATCTCAAGTCCTTCTGCTTCACCTCTGTGGGAGACTCAGAACCTGGCCATTCCTTTCTCTATCGTATCCTTTTACAGTCTGCCAATCCCTCTCCCCCAAAAGCCACTGATGTAGTTCTCTGTTCTAAAATTATTCTACTCTTTTCAATTCTTTTCCTTCTACTCAGTTCAGCCAGATATTTCAAAAGTAAAGAGCAACAGTTCTGAGTTACAGAACTTTAAAATAAGGATAACAAAAAAAAACAAAACAAAACAAAAAAAAAAAAACCCAGAAACCAGTGAATCAAGCAGAGAAGTAGTAGCCAGTCTGGATGACAGAGAGGCTGCCAGCATCAATACTCACCCATTAAATTTCTGTTAAATTCTTAGTAGAAGCCCCTACCCTGCATCACTCATAGTGCTTGTCTTCCTTGTTTTATCACTCAAGTTGAGCATGACAAGAAGTACAGAAACTGACTCAGCATCCTAAAAAAATTCACACTATCCAATTTCAGCTTGGACTTCCCTGCTATTCCTTTATTCATCTCTTGCTAGTTTCCCAGCAGTGAAAATTAAAAACCGTTATTCCAAAGCTGCTTCTCCCTTCTCCAGACCCTAATTCTGGAGAGCCCCGGACCCCTCTTGCTGCCACAAACAGAAAGCAAACACCTCAGATGACTTTACCTGCTCCACCAGGTTTGAACATTCTCATTCTTTCTCCTTCCATTTTTTGGTGGCACTGTACCTATTCAACCAGTAAGGTATAGACTTTACCTAGGTGAAGCAGGTTGATTTCAAAATCTTTGTCTATGGTCATGACCCATCTCTAAATGCCAACCCCATCTTTCCAATTTGCCTACCTGATATTCCCCTTGTGCATGTCCAGCTAACATGGCCTCAAATTGGCCATCATTGCAATTTCAGTTTCTCATTCCGTCATTCTCCTAGGGTCCAAGCCTCTCAGTCAAGTGAGCACTGCAAATGAGCACAGAACTTTCTGCTATCAAGGACTTAAGAAATTCTCTGTATCAGGGGTTGGCAAACTTCTTCTGTAAAGGGCCCAACAGCAAATATTTCAGGTTTTGTGGGCTATGAAGTCTCTATTACAACTACCTAACTCTGACACTATAATCTGAAAGCAGTCATAGACAATGAGGTATAGTTGTGTTCCAATAGAACTATTTACAAAGACAGGCCCCTGGCACATGGGTGGCTAATGGTTATGTATCATCCAATCCCTGATGTGTATAACTACCCTAATTAAGGTTCTTGCTAATGACTTGATCAAATATTAACTTTTCTTTATTATTATTTTAGTTTTGAATATCACATCTTTAAAAATTATTCATTATATCTAACAAGTTGTCTTTGATCCTAACATCCTTTTCACCAAAATTCTTAAACATTTTATTTGAAGTTGCGTGTTGAACATAATGCTGGACAGGTGCTTTACAATGAGTTACCAAAAAAGTTTTCCAGTTTTAGCCAACTGTTATTAATATTATAATTTAAAGCACCAATTTTCAACTAGTAGATTGCTTCCTTCAAATAAAATTTTACTTGAAAACTCATTAGATGAAAGACAAAGCAGGAGGACTGTGTGAAGTAGGTGGGAGGGAAGAAACCTAGAGACCCATCAACTTAGCTCCCTCTTCCCTGCATCTCTTCCCTTGCAGTATCCCCCTAAGGCACCCTTTTAATTTTGTGAAACAGCAGCCTCCAAACTTTTTTTTGATCACCTCTATCATGAAAAAAGATTTATGAGCTACCCTTCCACCCTCTCTCTACCACACACTCACACTCCTGGTATTTGCAAATATTCCAAAATACAATATACACTTAGGATGATGTTCATGAAACGGTAAGGATGTAACTGTACATTCTAAATAGTCTTTCTGAGAATTTAGAATCTTTTTGGATGCGTTACCATCTGGTATGGTTAGACTGTCAACGTGTTTACTTTGAAATAGGGTTGGTAAAGAACTCTCAATCAAGAGGAGCATCAGCTCTACCATTTTCTTCTTTTTTAATACTTGGGTTTTAATGTATTATTTCCAAATGTGCCTGCCATTTAGTTTGGGTAGAATTAGAAAATATATAATCTGCAAACCCATAATCTCTAATATACTACATTGAATGGAGAGCAAATGAGCTAGTAAGGGTGCCTGTGTCAACTCTGCCACACTATGGAACTTTCCCACCCTGTTGGTTATCTCGTTTACCACACAGACCGTCTGATAACAAACCAAGTGAAAACCAGAGTCAATCCAAATATCAAGAAGTAAAGAGTTAGTCAAACTTAATATCTTTCTTTTTTATATTGGATAATAATATTAAACAGTAGTACTATTGTGTATTTAGAGGCCACCACTGTGAAACATCATCTAATTTCAAGCAAGAGGAAAGAACCACTCTTTGATTAACGGGACGGGTCAACATTTACTTTTCATTTTTTACCCCCTGACCAAAGCCCCTAAACCTATCACCTGGCTGACACAATAGCAAGGAGCATGGCAGACACTCTATAGCCAAGACAGGCCATGTCATGATATTCTTAGAGGCAGGGGCAGCTAAAGTAAACAGCAATCATCCTAGTGGTTACCTGCAGGTCATTTTGTGGGTTCCAGTCTGAATCAAATATGATGCAGGTATCAGCAGC
>PVKH010015677.1:0-16001 GCA_004027955.1 Chaetophractus vellerosus
TAAATTGTAATACATATCATTGAGTTTCACCCTCCCTGCAGTGACTACCATTCATCTTCCCCCAGCCTCATGGTGGGCAACAGTGGGAAGTGGAGCTGGGCTCTTGGCTCAGGTTGCTGATGCCAGGGTGGGGCATAAAGACCTAGTCCTCCAAACTCTGGAGGGGTGTGAACTGATAGTTGATCACTGCTTATGATCAGGTAATTCAGATCACTTGGGGCTAGCACTTTCGTCCTCAGGCAAAGGCAACAGAGGAATCCTCAAACCTATGGAAGACAAAGGGCTGCACTATTTGGGTAAGTGCTGAATCAAGAAAACACAGCTTCAAAAGCCATAGAAGGAGCTCCTGGTGTCCTTGCTAAACCCTTCCCCCATCCCCTCTACAATGCAGAGCTCAACCAACTTGCACTCTCATTGCAGGTCCTGGCTCTGTTCCAGGGGGAACAGAGTGGACCCCATGCACATACTGGGGTGAATATATGTCAGTGCCAATCTATTGGTGGAAGTCTGAGAGACTGAACTGGGGAGCATGTCTCTGGCTTCCCTTTCCAGAGTTTGTTCTCTGAGCAGAGAAATGGCTTGCAGAAAACAGGGGTTTATTAACTTATAAGCTTACAGTTCTGAGGCTGTGAAAATGTTCAAATCAAGGCATCTTCAGGAGATATTTCCTCACAAAGCTATAGCTGTGGGTAACCAGGCACATGGCAACATCTGCTCATCTCTCTCCTCTCTTCTGGCCCTCACTGCTTTCAGCTACTGGCTAAATTGGCTTCTTCTCAGCTTCTGTGTTCCAGTCCCCTCTTTCTCTCCAGCTTTTTCCCTGTATCTGTGACTTTTTATTGCTCTGTTTATAAAGGACTCCAGTAAGAGGATTAAGACCCACCCTGGGTCATGCAATCCTACCTACAATATGTTAACATAGCCAGGAATGGATTAGCTTTAAGAACAGGATTTTCTGGGGTCCACAAAATCTTTGAACTGCCACAGAGTCCCAGATGAGAAGAAAGAAAAAAGGGGGCAAAAAGAATATTTAAAGAAATAATGACAGAAAACTTCCCAAATTTAATGAAATGCATGAAAATGCACATTCAAGAAGCCCAGTGAACCCCCAAAAGGATAAACTCAAAGAGAAATGTAACTAGACACAGAGTAGTCAAAGTGATCAATGCTAAGAATAAGGGGAGAGATCTGAAAGCTGCAAGAGAAAAACAATGCGTTATGTACAAGGGAATCCCAATAAGATTAAGTGCCAATTAAACATAAGAAACCATGGAGGCAAGAAGTCAGTGGTATGAAATACTTAAAGTATTGAAAGAAAACAATTGCCACCAAGAATTTTACATCTGGCAAGACTTTCCTTTGAGGGAATGAGGGAAGGTTAAGACATTTCCAGGCAAACAAAAGCTGAGAGAGTTCATTACCCCTAGACGTGTCCTACAAGCAATTCTAAATAGATTTCTTCAGACTGAAAGGAAAAAAAAACATTAGACAGTGGATCAAAGTGGCATCATGAAATAAAGATAACTGTTAAAGATAACCATATGGGTAATTGAATTGCCTATAAAATTGTATTGTATTTTTTGGTATATAAGTCAACTTCTTATTTTATGCAGGTGCTGAAAAGCAAATACATAAAAAGTAATAATAAATCTATGTTTTGGACGTACAATGTACAAACATATAATTTGTAACAAGTACAAAAAAGATGGACGGACAAAGGGGGTGTAGGAACGGTGTATGTGTATGCTACTGAAGTTAAGTTGGTATCAAGTCAAATATGATTGTTACAGAATTAGGATGCCAAATTTTAAATACCATGGTAACCAATACAGGAGCTATATGAAAAATATATTCAGAAAGAAATGAGAAGGGACTATAAATGATACAATACAAAAATTAAGTAAATATGAAAGTAGGCATTAACAAAAGAATGGAAGATCAAAAAAGGTATAAGACTTACAAAGACAAAACAGCTAAATGGCAGAATAAAGTACTGCAGTAACAATAGTTTCTTTAAATGGAAATGGTTTACCTCTCCAGTAAAAAGGCAGAGGTTGGCAGAATGGATTAAAAATAATATGACCCATTATAGGCCTGTTACAAGAGACTCACCTTAAATTCAAAGACATAAGTAGTTGAAAATGAAAGGATGGAAAAAATATACCATGCAAGTAGTAAACAAAGGAGAGCTGGAATAGCTATATTAATATCAGATAAAATAGACTTTAAGCCAAAAACGATTATAAGGGCACAGAGAAACTCTGTATACTGATAAATTGGTCAGTTCAACAAGAAGACAAAACAATTATAAATATATATGCACTTAGCAGCAGAGTTCCAAAATATATGAAAAAATGTATTGACAGATTTGAAGACAGAATAGATGGTTCTACATTAATAGTTGGAGATTTCAATAGATCACTTTCAAAATAAGAGATAGACCATCTAGACAGATGATCAATAAAGACATAGAAGACTTGAATGATATTCTAAACCACTTAGTCATAACAGATACTTATAGAACACTTCACCCAACAACAGCAAACCACATATTTTTCTTTAATGCATATGGGTCATTCTCCAGGATAGACCATATGTTAAATCATAATAGAAGTCTCACTAAACTTAACAATATTGAAATCATAAAATGTGTCTTCAAACCACAATAGAATGAAGCTAGAAATAAAAAACAGAGGGAGAACATGAAAATTAACAAATATATGGAAATAAAAGATGTACTCAAATAACCAATGGGTTAAAGAGGAAATCGCAAGGGAAATTAGAAAATATCTTGAAGTGAATGAAAATGAAAACACAGCATACCCAAACTTTTGGAATACAGCAAAGGTAATGCTGAGGGGAAATTTATAGCTCTAAATGCTTATATTAAAAAAGAGGAAAGATCTCAAATCAGAGACCTAACCTCGAAATTGGATGATCTAGAAAAAGAAGAAACTAAACCCAAAGTGAGCAGAAGGAAGTAAATAACAAAGATTATAGTGGATATAAAAGAAATAAAGAATTAAAAAAATAAAGAGAATCAACAAAACAAAAAATTGTTTCTTTGAAAAGATCAATAAAATCGACAAACTTTAGATGATGCGAATTAGTCAGCCAAAGGGATGCTGATGCAAAATACCAGAAATCGGTTGGTTTTTATAGAGGGTATTTATTTGGGGTAGAAATCCACAGTTACCAGGCCATAAAGCTTAAATTTCTTCCCTCACCAAAGTCCACTGCAACGTGTTGCAGCAAGACAGCTGGCGACGTTTGCCAGGGTTCAGGCTTCTTGGGTTCCTCTCTTCCTGGGGCTCCATTTCTCTCCTTCCTCACCAGAACTCCAACATCAAAACTGCTCCAACACTGTCCTTTGCCATGTCTTTTATCTTTGAGACCCCACCCACCAAGGGGTGGGGCTCAACACCCTATTGATATGGCCCAGTCAATGCCCTAATCATAACTTAATAATGCCTAGATTAACAGACCATTTTGCAAGCATAATCCAATATCTAGTTTTGGAATTCCTAATTACTTCAAACTGGCAAACTGCTACATGGACTAACAAAGAAAAAAAGACAGAGGATACAAATAACTAAAATCAGAAATGAAAAGTGGGCATTACCATCAACCCCACAGAAATAAAAAGGACTAAAAGAAGATACTATGAACAACTGTACACCAATAAATTGGATAACTAAGGTAAATGAACAAACTCTTAGAAACACACAAACTACTTATACTGATTCAAGAAGAAATAGAAGATCTCAACAACCCAATAATGAGTAAAGATTTTGAATCAGTAATCAAAAATCTTCCAACATAACTTTGTATTTTATGTATGATTTTTCTGAAAATGTACAATTTCTCTCATAAAAAATATTAAGGAAAAAATTCTCCAAAGAAAAGCCGAGAATCAGATGGCTTCACAGGAGAATTTTGCCAAAAGTTCCAAAAATAATTCACACTGGTCGTCCTAAAACTCTTCCAAAGAGTTGAAGATGAAGGAATATTCCCTAACTCATTCTATGATACCAACATCACCCTCATATCAAAGCCAAACAAAGATAACACAAGAAAAGAAAATTACAAGCCAATATCCCTTATGAATATAGGTGCAAAAATCTTTAACAAAATATAGCACTCTTATCCAACAATACATTAAAAGAATTATACACCATGATCTTGTGGGTTTTATCTCTGATAAGCAAGGGTATTTCAACATTAGAAAATCAATTAATGTAACACATCCCATTAACAGAATGAAGGAAAAACACATGATCATCCCAATTGATGCAAAAAAGGCATTTGACAAAATCCAGCACCCCTTCTTGATAAAAACACTTAGAAAACTAGGAGTAAACAGAAACTTCACCAACACGGTAAAGGGCATATATGAAAAACCCACAGCTAACATCATACTTAATGGTGAAAGACTGAAAGCTTTTGCTTTAAGATCAGGAACAAGGCAAGGATGCCCATTGTCACCACTGTTATTCAACACTGTACTGAAAATTGTAATTAGAACAATTAGGCAGGAAAGAAAAGAAAGGGAAGGGAAGGGAAGGGAAGGGAAGGGAAGGGAAGGGAAGGAAAGGGAAGGGAAGGGAGGGGAGAAAGAAAGAAAGAAGGAAAGAAGGAAAGAAAAAAAGAAGGAAAGGAAGAAAGAAGGAAAGAAAGAGGGAAAGAAAGAAGGAAGGAAAGAAAGAAAGAAGGAAAGAAAGAAAGAAGGAAAGAAATAAAGAAGGAAAGAAGGAAGAAAGGAAGGAAGGAGGAAGGAAGAAATGAAGGAAGGAAGGAAGGAAAGAAGGAAGAAAAGAGAAAGAAAGAAAGAAAGAAAGAAAGAAAGAAAGAGAGAGAGAGAGAGAGAAAGAAAGAAAGAAAAGAAAAGAAAAGAAAAGAAATAAAAAGTATCCAAATAGGAAAGGAAGAAGTGAAACTTTCCCTATTTGCAGATGGCATGATCCTGTATGCAGAAAATCCTGAAAAATACACAGCAAAGCCACTAGAACTAAAAAATAAATTCAGCACAGTTGGAAGGTATATGATCAACACCTCAAAATCAGTAGTGTTTTTATACACTAGTCATAAATAATCTGAAAAGGAAATTTGTTTTTAAAAACATTTAAAATCGCAACTAAAAAAAAAAAAGCAAATATCTAGGAAGAAATCAAAGAAGACATAAATAAATGGAACAACATTCTGTGTTCATAGATTGGAAAACTAAATATTGTTAAGATCAATTCTACCTAAAATGATTTACAGATTCAATGAAATCCCAATAAAAATTCCAACAACCTTATTTGCAGGGATGGAAAAGCCAATTTTCAAATTTATATGGACAGTAAGGGGACATGAATAATCAAAGCCATCTTGAGAAAGAGGAAGGAAGTTGGAGGACTCACACTTCCCAATTGTAAAACTTATTACAGGGGGCTGGCTGTATAGCCCAGTGGATAAGGGTGCTGGTATACCACATGGGAGACCCCGGGTTCGGTTCCCAGGGACCTCTCCTAGCAGGCAGACCGCCTTGAGAAGGTCAAGCCACCATGGACGGGCAGAGCCGCCATGGGCAGGGCAAAAAGCTGCCACGGACAGGGCAAAGTCACCATGGGCAGGGCAGGTCGTCCGCAAACGGAGCGCAGCAGCCACCCACAAACTGAAGCAGAGCAGGCCGTGAATGGAAGCAGAAGCAGCCGGGGTCAAGGGTGCCAAGTCCACATAATTGGAAAGAGTAGTGTTTTCAACAAATGGTGCTAGGAAAACCAGGGACACATATGCAAAGAATAAAGGTGAACCCCTACTTCACATCATATACAAAAATTGACTCAAAATGGATCAAAGACCTAGATGTAAGAACCAGAACTATGAAACTCCTAGAAGAACACATAGGGAAGCATCTTCAGGACCTTGTGTAGGCAATGGTTTGTTAGACATAACACCCAAAGCATAAGTAACAACAACAAAAATAGATAAATGGTACCTCATCAAAATTAAAAAAACTTTTGTGCATCCACAGACATTATCATGAAATAAAAAGACAAGCTGTACAATTGTAAAAAAAATATTTGGAAACCACATATCCAATAAGGGTTTAACCTCCAGAATATATAAAGAACTGCTCAACAAAAAGACAAACCAAGTTTTAAAAATGGGCAAAAGACTTGAATGGATATTTCTCCAAAGATATATAAATGATTAAAAAAAAACACATAGAAAGATGCTGCATATCATTAGCTATAAGGTAAATTCAAATCAAAGCCACAATGAGATACCATTTCATACTCACTAGAGCAGGTACTATTCAAAAAATGGAAAATTAGAAGTATTGGAAAGATGTGGAAAAATAGGAACATTCATTCACTGTTGGTGGACATGTCAAATGGTACAGCTGCTGTGGAAAACAGTTTGGTATTTCCTCAAAGGTTAAGTAGAGAATAACCATATGTCCCAGCAATGCTACTTCTAGGTATATACTCAATAGAATTGAAAGTAGCAACTTGAAAAGATGTTTGCATGACTGTAGTAACATTATTCACAATTGCCAAAAGTTGGAAGCTACCCAAGTGTCCATCAACCTATGAATGGATTAAAAAATGTGGTATATATACATACAATTCAAATATTATTCACACATATAAAGGAAGTTCTTATACATGCTACAACATGGATGAAACTTGAAGACATGTTGAGTGAAATAGGCCAGACATAAAAAGACAAATATTGTACAACTCAGTTATATGAAATAATTATAATAAGCAAATTCATAAAATCAGAAACTAGAATAGAGGTTACCAGGGGCCAGGGTGGACATAGGGAATGGGGAGTGAATGCTTAGAATATACAAAGTTTCTATTTGGGTTGATGAAAAAGTTTTGGTAATGGATGGTGATGATTGTAGCAGAACGTTGTGAATGTAATTAACAGCACTGAATTATACACTTGAATGTAATTAAAAGGGGAAAAATTTAGGTTGTATATATGTAACTAGAATAAAAACTAAATTAAAAAAACATAGGACTGTACAAGACAAAACTGTGACCCCTAATTTAAACCATGGATTATAGTTAACAGTACAATTATAAAAATATTCTTATGTCAATTGTAATAAATGTTCCACCCACTGCTAGGTGTTAATAGGGACTGGTAAATGGGAACTCTGTGTTTTATGTATGATTCTCCTGTAAACCTACTACTTCTCTAATAAAAATAAATAAGTAAATATATAAATAAGATGTAACCATAGGCTTAAAATGTTCTCATTTCTGGCTGCTGTTCATTTCACTCTGCTGAACGAGACCTCACCAGAATTGTTGATCTGAACCGAAAGCCATTGTCCACAGATATCACTTAAATTTGAGAACAAGACTAAAGGTTGAGGACCCTGAAAATCTGAAAGCTTCTGGGTCTTCATTAAGAATCTTCTGGGATGGGGATTGGAAATAGCTAAAGTGGCTGGGTGCCTGCTTCCCCTGTACAAGGCCCTGAGTTTAATCCCTGGTATAACCTAAAAACAAACAAACAAGCAAACATCTAACTCTCATTAGGAAGCAGATGTGGCTCGGTGCTTGAGCACCTGCTTCCCATGTATGAGGCCCTGGGTTCAATCCCTGGTACCTCCTAGAAAAAAAAACATCTTCTGGGGACCAACACCCTTGATCATTTCCGCATAACTTAAGGTTTTCCTCAAGGCCTCTCTTCTCATCCTTTGCTGCAACTGTGCCACTCACTCTGATCTACTTTCTCTCCAGTTTTCTACCTCTCTTCTTATTCCCTTCAGTCAGACAACCTTTATGAACATCTGCCTGGACCCTGGTTTCAATTTGCCCTTAATACTACCTCTCAGATTTACCATTTTAGTTTTATACCCTGTGACCCATGGGCACTCCATATGCAGTCCTCGTGGCCTGCCCATGCTCCCCTGATATACAGCCTCCCTGGTCTTTCCTTCCTATAAGAGGAAAGATCCTGTGGGCAATAGAAAGTTCATGGGGCTTTCTAAACAGGGAAGCATCATTAATCAGATATGTTTTAGTAAATAAATAAATTAAATCTTCTGGATTGCATATGACAGAATTCCGATTTTAACTGGCTCAAGCAAAAATGTCAATCTATTTAAGCTGCAGTTTTCTCATCTTTAAATCCCTCATAGGGATTTTGTGAAGACCAAATGAGATAAACCACGTACAGCGTGGTAATGTAGTTGGCATTCAGTAAATGTGAGCTATTACTATCTGTGTACTCTGTAGGCCGATGATTTGGAGATGTTTCAAATGGTTAGGTTTGTTTTTGTTGTTTTTTCTCTCTCACATTAGCCTGCATGTGTCAAGACCCCATGATTAACTGCATCTATGAAACCAACTAGTCATTTCTCTCTGTTTCTTTCTGTGTTTATACTTTAGCAATCTTGGATCATATGGGTAAAACTGCTCTGATCATGCTTGCCTACACCAAGACGGGGTGAATACCCTTCCTCCAGGCACCCATGGATCCCTAGGTGAACCTCAATCCTTACATTTATCACTTGATAGGACAGTTACTTGTCCTGGCTTGTCTTTTGTGAACCGCAAAAAGCTATGTTCTTAAGCTGAACCACTCCTGTGCCTGTAAACGCGGTGTAGATGGGGTCTTTGGATAAGATTCAGTTAAGGAAATGTGATTAGATCTTTTGATTAGATTGCTTTTGATTGGACTATGTCGGAGAGGTGTGGCACAGGTTGGGTCTCTGCCCTCTTGCTGGGTCTTACATAAAATGAAAACACACAAAGAAACATGGAAAAAGAAGCCACCATTTTGACCCTGCCATGTGAGAGAAGACTGGAGGGTCGTTAGCAGCTAAAGCTGAAGCATGAAGTCCCCAGAGGCTGAGCTCTTGGAAAAACTCAAGGCTGAAGAGACGAGCCTATGCCTGATGGCCCACAGCTGAGCTCCGGGAGATGGTCAGCCTTGAGGGGAAAGGAGGGACCTAGGCAGAGATCTTGCCTTGCCACGTGGCAGGACGCCAGAATCATTAGTAGCTGATTTTGGTGAGAAAGCATCTCTATGATCCCTTGTTTTGGACATTTTCACAACCTCAGAAGTGTATACTTTTTTGTTCAAAATCACAATATTTATTGATACATACAAATATGTAAAATCAGGGCATGAACATGACTTGATAAATTATGTAGACTTAATGTCAATACTATAATAAGAGGGACCAATTCATAATCTCACCATTTGTTTCACAACCACAAAAACCACTTCAAGGGCATTCACGATCTCTTAAAATTGATCAGGTTTGTGCAAGTAAACCTGTTTCTTCTAAAAAGATTTGTGCACTTGCCCAGGCTCAAGGAATTACAATCTGGCACATAAAGCCTATTACTAGAGGTAGAAATACAGGCAATATACTAATAAAGCAACAACCCTCAATTACAATTAAGAATTTTTCTGTAACAACCAAATGGATAATTAAATATTGCAACAACTCAAATATTACTGAGCAAAGTGCATTTCTACAGTATTCAGTGTTGCTATTCAGTTTTCTAACTTAAAACAGCCTATGACAACTGGCAGCAAAGAAGGTCCTTGCAATAGATTGCCTTGCTGCAGAACTTATGATGTAATTATTGCATGCCGCTAATATACTATCTACACATTAAAGACACCCCAAAAATATTTGATAGTAGACTATGATTATGACATTATACAACAACAACAACAACAACAACACCTATGCAGAAGGAAATCCTTCTGTTGTGCTTCCTGTTGCAGACTGAAAAATACCTTCAGGCAGAAAGCCTGGACAATCATGGAACCCATCTCCGGTATTTGCCTTCTCTCAGGGACCTTAGTCCTGTGTTCAAGTTGACCAATATCTGGACACTTTTTATATTTTGCTCAATTTTATAGTATTTTTACTGAGGAAGGGCTAATCCATTAAGAGGTTTTTTTTTTTTTTTTTTTTTTTTTAATCATGGCCAGAGACAAAAGTCCCTCAGTAGAGTTTGAAAGCTTTTTAAAAGTATATCTTGCACATGTCTTAATACATACGTAACTAGGCATTTTACTTATAAAAATGGATCTGTGTGTTGGAAGACCCAGGAAACTAGAGGGAGGGATGGGAGAGGGACCAGGTGAACACTGAGATTTGTGGGGATGTGGTTGAAAGTACAAAGTTGGGAATGTTCTTATGGCAGTATGACAAGGAAGGATTACTGGTTTCGGGTGTTGAATGTGGGCGTGTTTGGGACAGGGCACACCTGGAGCAGGCTTCTAGGAAGTGTGTGAGTGAACATTCTGTCATAATGTGTTTTATCAGTGGGTGGAGACCCACATAATGAGCAAGAAGGAGTTGGAGTCCCATCCTTGGGAGGACCAATTTGTTCACAAATAGACAGGCGAGAGTCTCTTGAGAGCATGGGAGGTTCCTAACAGGGGAGGACAAACCAGTGTGTCAAGACCTCAATGTTGTTGTTGCATGTAACTATGAATCTTGTCATCCAAGGAGTGAAGCCAGGGGGTCGCCATGGGCCCTGAGGAGAGGAGAAGGGAGGAATAGAATAGATCAAACAGGGGGTATTTTGTGGACAGTGGAAGTGTTCTACATGATCTTACAATGATGGACACAGGACTTGGTAAATATCACCAAAACCTATAAAAGTGTATGGTCTAAAAGTTAACCGTAATGTAAACCATTGACCATGTTTAGTAGCTATGTTTTAATAAATAGAGATTTACTAAATCTCTATCAGGTATAACAAAGGTACCATCCACATATAAAAAGGTATTAATGTGGGGGGGAGGAGAAGGGGAGGATGTTGGGTAAATGAGAGTCTCCTGTATTGTGTGTGTGACTTTGCTGTGACCTAAAACTTCTTTGAAAACAAAATGAAAAATAGTGAGACACTGGAGAATGTGTGGGGGAAGGTACAGACAGGACACCAGATATTACGATGATGAAAGGTAAAATGTCAAAAAAAAACCTTTTTAATATTTTTCATTATTTTTTAATAACTCATCTTTTAATTTTATTTTATTTTTAGTTTTTTAAAATTTTTATGTATTTTATTTCTTATATTTAAACTTATCATTATTGTTTCATTTTCTTATTAATTGTATTTGGCTATTGTAATGACTTCATTTTTGAAGAAGGTTTGGATCACAGAAGGGTTACAACTGGGGTGGGGGAAGATCATTGGCATGGGGTGTCAGTGATGGGGGATGCATGGGAGGAAGCTCACCTGAGCATACATATAAGGTATATAAAATATTCAAATGTTCATGGGGCATTGTCACAGTGGGTGGAGACTCACACAATAACTGAGGGAATCCTGAAATCCATCCTGGAAAGCTCTGCCACATTCTCTAATGGAGAAGCAACAGTCCCCCAAGGCAGGGGCAGTGACTGGCAAAGGAAGATGATCCACTGATGGACCCTTGATATTAATGACTAGGCTTATGAGTCTTTGCTCTTGAATTTGAAACTTAGCCTAATGTTATAGGGTGCCTAAGGGTTGCTTCCTGAGAGCCTCCGTGTTGCTCAAATGTGGCCTCTCTCTAAGCCAGACTCAGCATATGAATGCATTACCTTCCCCCCAGCGTGGGACATGACACCCGGGGATGAGCCTCCCTGGAACCGAAGGATTGCTACCAAGCACCAACCAGCAATGCAACTGGAAAAACACCTTGAATAAAAGGGGGAAAAGGTAAAGACAAATGAGTTTATATGGATAAGAGACTTCAAAGTGAGTCAGGAGGTCATCCCAGAGGTAATGCTTACACACATTGCAGCAGGATCTCATAGACTGCCAAAGTAGATACTACCCCAAATAGTGGGGCTCCTAAGGGCTCTGGAGACATCCAGGTCCTATAGTCAGGGTGGATAGATCCGGAGTTTGTGTATCAGGTATAAAAAAGTTACCACCACATATAAAAAGTTATTAATGTGTGGGGGAGGAAAAGGGAAGGATGTTGGGTAAATGAGAGTCCTGTATATCAGGTATAATACATATACCTGATATATAGGGCCAGTGGGTCCTACTTTGGAGTTTGCATTCCCGAGAGTGTCAGCATTGGACTCAATTATGTTTTCCCTGCACATGGCTCCTCTGTCCCTTCTATTTAAACCTATACTTGGTGCTCAAGTTTGTAGATGTATGTCCAGAGACTCAAGTCTTTGGGCTGTCCATGTGCCAGCTGGGCCGAGAACCTTGGCAGACTTGCACACCTACTCTACAGCTCATTGGACTCACCCAGGACAACTGGCGGGGAGAGGATGGTGGACAACAGCTGTCCCAGGGAATGGAGAGAGTCTGCAGCTGCAGACAAGATAGCCCCATCCATCTTCCCCATGGGATACAAGCCCCCTCTCAACTGGAGGTGGAGTGGATGTCACCATCTCAGAATCCTTGGGATTGCGGGAAGAGCTATGGACTACAGTGGACTTACTGGTATTCTACTATAGACATATTGTAATTCTAGCAATGGAAGAAATTACAATATTGATGTGGAGACAGTGGCCACTGGAGGCTCTGGGGGCAAGGAGAGGGAAAAACAATTGTAATATGGGGGCTTTTTTCAGACTTGGGAATTGTCCTGAGTGACATTGCTGCAACAGCTATAGGCCATTTTATATCATTACATAACATGCAGAACTGTGTGGGAGAGGGTGTAGACTGCAATGTGAAGTATGGTCCACGCTTAATGGCAAAGCCCCAGGATGTGTTTATCAATTGCAATGAATACACCACAGTAATGAAGGATGTTTATATGGGAGGGTATGAGAGGTGTGGGGAGTGGGGTATATGGGAATCCCTATATTTTGGGGGTAACATTTATGTAATCTAAGTATCTTTTTTTTTAAAGATTTATTATTTATTTATTTATATATCCACCCCCCTTCCTGCTTGTGCTTGCTGTGTTCATCTTGCTTTTTGTGTTTTCCTGTGTCCGCTTGTCTCCCCCTGGTGCAGCATCCCACTGAGACAGCTCACCATGCGGTGGCCTGCCCGCTCCGCGGCGGCTTGCCTTCTCAAGGAGGCCCCGGGAACCGAACCCAGGCCTCCCATGTGGTAAACCAGAGCCCCACCAGTTGAGCCACAGCTGGTTCCCCTAAGTATCTTTTAAAAACTAAAAAAAAAAAAAAGTATGAAATGGATCTGTATTGCATTTTATTTTCTGATACTTTTGTTTATAATAGAGATAGAAAATTGACCAACTATGGAGTAGATGGTTCTGCTGATACATTCTAGTTGGCTTGAAAAATTAAAAAAATAACTTGCTTTTAGCATTAACAATTAGGAGAACTCTCATGAAAGCTGAATTTATATTCCTTCTTAAAAACTTAGAAAAAGAGAAATGGGAAATGTCTGTTACTACATGGCAATAATATTCTGTTGTTATCAGATGTCCAGTTTAGACAAAGCATCTGTAAATCAGTTTGCTGAAGTTATTTATCTGTTCTTCTCTACCCACTTGTGTAATCTACTTGACTCCTTTAGAATTTGAGAGGCTACTAGATAATCTGCATGGTTCCTGAATATTTAAATGAAGTTTTAAAAATGTATATTATAACATGTCACTTTAATTTTTAAAATAATTTCCCAGTTGATTTCTTGGTTTACCAGGCTTACAATTATATAATCAACAAATTATTTTCATTTTGACTCCTCCTTTCTGAGATTTACAAGCTTTCAGGGAAATATTAAATAATAGTACTCATAATGGCATCCTTATTTTCTTCACATTAATGAGGCTTTTTTGTAATGTTTGACCAGTGAGTTCATACAAGAAAACCTCACCTTAACAAAATTTTAACTACAGAAAAACACAGGGTTGCATTATTGAGAAGCTGAGCCTGAAATGGAAGAAAGGAGTCAATCACCAAACCTGTTATATCTAAACCAATGTTATTTCAGAGTGTGTAATCATGAAAAGTCGCTGTATTTTTAATCACACTAAGGAAGTGTCCATCTATTGTATTTGTATTAAGAAGTTTTATCAGGAATGGATGTTGACCTTTGTCAAAGTTCTTTGTGGTAACTATTGAAGGAACTACATGGGTTTTCTCTTTAAATCCACAATGTTATCGCATATGATAAATTTATGAATATTGAACAATCATTTAATTTGTGGGATTATTTCACTTGGTCTTAGTTCATTATTCTTTTAATTTTTTACTAGTTTGGAAATATTTTACTTTATTTAAGTTTTTATCATTAATGTTGAGATAAATGTCCATGCTTTTTTTCATTTAAATTTTTGCTTCAGTAGTTAGAGCTAGAAAAATATTTTTAATAGAAAAATCATGAATTTATGCTTATAGGGGCCGGCTCGATAGCCCAGTGGATAGGGCGCTGGCATACCACATGGGAGGCCCTGGGTTCGATTCCCGGGGACCTCTCCTAGTGGGCAGACCATCTTGAGAATGGCAAGCCGCCATGGGTGGGCCGGAGCTGCCGTGGGCAGGGCAAGAAGCCGCCACGGGCAGGGCAGGTCGCCCGCGGATGGAGCGCAGCCAGCCACCCGTGAACTGAAGCAAGCGCCGGCCATGAGCGGACGCAGAGACCGCCCACAAGCGGGGAAAGCCGCGCCTGCGCAGTGACCACTCTCGGCGCGTCGCCGCAGCAGGGGGAAGGGGAGATATGTAATAAAATAAATAAATCTTTAAAAAAAAAAAAAACAAAAGAATTTATGCTTATAATTCCAACTCAAAACTTGAGATTCAAGGTTATTATTTGACAATGTAGGAAAGCTTTATTTTTAAATACATTAATATGCATGTATATTTGTTTTAGCCTATATTATCCACATATATTTTTAAATAATTTAAATGTTATTATGACTAATATCAAATGAAGATTAAGATAGCATATGGTTCTTTTTAAAAAAATATATATACCTTTTGGGATGTAAAGTCAAGACAGTGTGATTAAAGTCACTTAAATAATTATTTTATCTATGTGGTTATGTCATAAACCTGATGCACAATTATTTGTTTCAGTTTGTTTTTAATATTGGGGGATTACTTATAACTTGACGAATTATTATTATTTAATTATTTATTTTTATAAATCCAAAATCAAAACTCTATACCAAAACACATTCACTGAAGTCTCATTTCCATCCAAACTATTCTCTTGCCCCACTGAGAGGTAGCCATTTCAAAATCAATTTTCAGTTTTCATTGTTTCCTTTTGAACTAAGAATATATTTTATAAAAATTTATATGTCTGTGTATACACATATATCTTAGTTTGCCAGAGCTGCTGTAGAAAGTATCACAGACAATTTGGCTTAAAACAACAGAAATTTATTGTCTCACAGTTCTGGAGGCTAGCAGTTTGAAGTCAAGGTTACCAAATAGACATGCTTCTTAAGGGGGAGAATCTGTTCCACGCCTCTCTCTAGGCTTCTGGTGGGTAGTGGCAATCCATGATGTTCCTTGGTGCAGAATAACTCAATCTCTACCTACTCACATGGTTCTCTCTCTCTCTCCCTCCCTCCTTTCCTCTCTCTCTCTCTCTGACTTTCTCTTACTGACTGTGTCCATATATCCTCTGCTTATAAGGACACAGTCATATTGGATTAAGGGCCCACCCTCATCTAGTTTGGCCTCCTTTTAGCTAAAACTATCTTCAAAGATCCTCTTTCCAAATGGGGTCACATTCATGAGCCTGGATATGAGGACTTGAACATATCTTTGGGGAAACACAATTCAACCCATTACACGTGTGTAGATATGGTGTATCTACTACTAATACCATTTTTGAAGTGTATGAGATGCTTTAAGACACTGAAGATATTTACAATGTTGAACAGAGCAGTATATTTTACAAAAAAAAGGTACGGGAATTTGGAGGCAGGCCTGACTTCTCATATAATCACATACCACAAGGTCTGCTTAAAAAGGCTTGTCAACGAAAAGAGATTAAAAACAGAACATTTTAAATGAACTGCAGGTTTCAGCAATTGGCATACCTTCTGATTTTCCCCAGGCAACGAAAGTGCTTTTCAAGTTC
>PVKH010015678.1:0-15942 GCA_004027955.1 Chaetophractus vellerosus
TAATGTAGCAAAAACAAAACACAAAAATAAATTACGTTAGTTTAAGGGTAAATTGGTTTAAGGAATTAGAAGGAATGAACACTAATCCCTAATAAGGAATTAGAAAGAATTAATAGATATAAGAAGAGTGATGCATATTATAAAGTGACTGAACATTTGGTAAAACTGTGTTGTGATAAAATGAAAGGCAGTAATGTATTACTAACTTTTATTTATAGGGACAGATGTTAAAAAACATAATCTGTGTAGTATGTTTGGGTTACCAATTATTTCAACTGATTAAGTCTTATTAAAGTATAGCTTCAGGGAAAAAAATCACTTATCTGAAACAGAATGAAATGGTACAGAAAGAAGTTAGAAACTCAGGGCCATGCAGGGTTGGAAAAGACAAATGCTTCCCAACTCCCAAATAGAAAAACTAAACTGAAGAGGGCTTTGAGTTACAGAAGGTAACTCAAACTTTGTGAATTGTGTGAAGGCTCAAATAAAAAGAATTCATTAATAAATTATATGAATGTATTAAAATGGTACCAATAAATCCAGTGAATTAGACAATGGGCTATAGTTAGTAGTGATATTTTGACAATGCTATTTCATAGTTTGTAACAAATGTTTCATAAAAATGCAACATGTTAGTGGTGGGATGATGTATGGGAGCCTTGTATGATGTTATGCATTTTCATTTTGTAAGTTCACAACTTTTACTACACACTTTTTGTTTATGTTTGTTCATGTATGAATGATATACTTCAATACAATTTAAAAAAATAACTCACGGAAAGTATGATAAAGATATAACTCTCCCATCAAAACCTGATAAATTTATATTACCCATGACAGGTTGAGAGAGAAAGGGAAGGCAGTGACTGGGGACAGGAAAGAAAAGAATTGCAGCAAAAATGAGTATGTCAAGAAAGGAACTGGGTGCCAAAGTATGTGACCAATGCTATTTAGCACATAGAATTGATGTGATTCAAATAATAGGCTGATTGATTAAATGATACTTGAACAATCCAAAGCTCCACCATATGTTACTAAAAGATAAAAAGACCCTAGCTCCCACAGACATCAATAAGCAGGAAGTGGGCTGAGAAAGCTTCTCTGTCCCAGGGCATAACTCCAGATGGTAAAGTCAGATGTGAACAGGAGCAGAATGGAAAGGAAGTTTACTCAGGAGATGAGCCAGTGGGCCTGAAGAAAAAAGGGTAAAGATGCTTTCAAAAAACAGTCAGCCTCTGGCAATGCCTAAGTAGGATTTGAGAGTAATTAACAAGTGTGACCTGTGTGTGTTCTGTTCTTCACCTTTATAAATGGGGTGGTTTTGGCAGTAAAATTATCTCTGTTGACCAGTTTATATTGACTCCCTATGGTGAAGACAATTTGTCTGTTCATAGGTCTCCAAATGAAGAGATGCCATTTCTGTAACTGATTTAAGTGACTACCATTTTTCACTCAAAATGAAGGCTGCTGCTCACAGCTGCCAAACTTTGAACTTGATTTCATGGCTACATTGGACTTTTGGATTCTGCCTCTCAGGAATGGTTGTGTGTATTTTGTCTTCAGGTCGGAGTTGAGGCATATTTTTGATGACCAAATACTGTATGTGTTAGTCAATAGTATTGGTCATCAACTAGAGGCCGGCTGTAGCCCAATTGGTAGGGCGCCTGTTTACCACATAGGAGTCCCTGGGTTTGGTTCCCTGGGCCTCCTCAAGCAGGCAGACTGCCTTGAGAAGGCAAGCCGCCGCTAGTAGGCTGACCTGTCGGGTCGCCGCAGCGCGGGGAGACAAGCAGACACAGAAGAACGCAGGAGATGAACATAGCAAGAACAAGCAGAAAGGGGGGGATATGTAATAAATTTAAAAGAATAAAAAAAATTAGTATTGGTCATCAACTATATCTGGCTCTCTGCCTTCAGGGAAAATTAAAAGCCCCTGACTTCTTTGGAGTTAGCTGTGCCCAGGAAAACTGCTTTGGACAATAAAATGTGACTCAGAGAAAGGTTTTTACTTCTGGGTAAATTCTTTAAGGGCAAGTATAATATTTGTCATATTCCTTTTTTATGCCTCAGCAAGCAGAAAATTGTGTTAAAATAGAGTCTTTTTCATCCTTGAATCCTGTATAGCTGAGAACAAACAAGGCCCCTGCCTGAACAGTGTTGTAAATATAGCATAAGCAAGACTTAAATTTTCTTTGTGTTAAGCCATTGTGGTTTGGGTCTGTTTACTTGTTTCTGCAGAATATTCTAGTCTCTCCTGAATATACAATATTTTATCCATTGTTTTTCTTTTTGTGCTTTTAATGGGAGAATTGCCGGTATTCCATATTGCTGAAAACAGTAATTTTTAATTTGAATATTTTTTTACATTTAGAAACATATTGAGTTTGTGTGTGTGTCCTACTAAATAAAAAGAAAATATGTTTTCAAGATTGATTGTTATGCTATTTACTATTTTTCAGCTCTTATGAGATTCATGTATTGTTATGTTATGGAAGAGTCAAAGTGTTTTTCATTATGAATTTGTTTTTTCTGTATTTCTACATTAATTTCATGCAATGTTATACTTGTTAATTATTGCTTTGCATTCTTGTTAGAATGCACTTTTTTCAATAGGTATTTTTATCTACCCCAGGTAAGCAGATTTTTTTCTTGAAATAAATTGCATATTGTTAGTATTTTTCCTTCTGCTTTTTGTTTGCTTATATTTGTTTAATATAGTTTTGTCCATTCCATTACCTTGAACTAGTTTTAATATTTAGCATTAACTCACTGCTAATAATCAGTGTAAGCCTGCATTTGATTTGCTTATACAATTTATGCATTTTGTCATTTAATTTGGGAATTTAATTCATATGTGACTTATGTTATTCTGTATTCTGCAAACTTATTTATCATTTTAGTTTTCATTTCTTGGACCTTTCCTTTGAAATTACTTGACATAATTTTATTAATCAGATTTTCTTTGTTTCTTGTTTCTATTTTTATGAACTTTTTTATGTATTATATCTTCTCTAACATCACTTATTAAGAAATATTTATCAACCATATTTGATCAGAAATTTCTTTAAAAATCATGAATCAAAGAGTCACTTCTTTGCCAAAATTATACAGAATTTTAATTTTTCAAATTTCTTTTCCAGTATAAAACTTTTGTTTTAAGAATTTGACTTGAATTTTTCCATTAAATTTTATAAAAATGTTTTCAAAAAGTCTTACATCTAATTTTTGGTGGTTTCACTTTTCACATTTCTTCCTGTCTACTCTGCATTCTAATTCTTGATTTGTATTTTATTAATTTTTTTGTTTTATTAACACTCTTTTTCAAATATATTTGTGTATGTGCCAGGAATTTTTTGATACAGGGGGTGGAGAATTCACCATGAAGTAGGTTGTGCCAAAATTAGGAATTTATTTGTTCTAGCCGTATCAGAAATTTCAGAAGCATAGTTATTCACAGGAATAATTTCTTCTATCTGTCTATCTATCTGTCTATCTATCTATCTATCTATCTATCTATCTATCTATCTATCTATCTAAAACTATCATCTATTGTCAATAATTTGCTTGTCTTTATTTGCTGGCTTTAACCTTTGGCATTGAGGATACCCCCAAATTTGAACCATGATACTTGCATTAGCAATATTATATCACGGAAAATGAGATAAAGACAGCCTTTCCATCAAACCCAGTAAGAAAAACTGAAGAGGAACTCTAATTTGCTCAACCTGAGTCCATACTCATTCATAAAACAATTTATCTGTACAGACAAAAGAGGTGGTGTCATTTTAGCTGCTTGGGTTACCTGAGAAATTCATTGCACAGGTAAGTCACAATCCCTAGCACAAAAGCACAGCAGATGTGGAAGTGGGATAAAGAAATTCTTTTCCTTTCAAAATACTATGAGTACAAATAGTGAGAAAGGGAACAAAGTATAAATTGTCATATGCAGTTTTTATATTAGGCTTTGCATGTCTAAAAACATCTTTCATATACCCTGTCCTGTGAATGACATTTGCTCCAAAATAAATCTAAAATAAACAATGTTTCCATCAAAGATTTTATGAATTTTTCTAACATGATCTGTTTTAGTTTGCTAAATGCTGCTGGGAGCAATACCAGAAATGGGTTGGCTTTTACAATGGAGATTTACTAAACTTATAAGCTTACAGTTAGGAGGCAGTGAACATGTCCAAATCAAGGCATCATCAAAAGATGCTTTCTCTCTGACCTGAAGCTGTGGACAATCAGGCACATGGCAGTGTCTGCTCCCCTCTCCCCTGGGCCTCTTGCCTTCAGCTTCTGGCTCTTCTGATTGTGACTTTTATCTCTCCAGGCTTGTTGATTTAAACTGAGAATTCGCTTTGTCCCTGTGGCTTTTTGCTGTATCTGTGGCTTTTTATTCCTCTGGTTTTAAAGGACTCCAGTAAGAGGATTAAGATCTACCCTGGGTCATACAATCTCATCAAAGGCCCTTAACTGAAGTAATTTAATTAACAGGTCCCACTTAAAATAGGTTTACAGGCACAGGAATGGGAACGGATTAGCTTCAAGAACAGGAATTTCTAGGGTCCACAAGGGCTTCAAACTACCACATGATCTGTTAGAGCTTAATAGTCTAGAGGTATCCATTATTCAGTGGTCTTTGTGATATAAAAATTCAACTATTTATTTCCATTTTTCCATTAATTTGATTACTTTATGCCTCTCAGCCACTTTAGTTTCTATTCTTGGAAGTAATATTATATGGACTTGGATATTCTAGATCCCACGTATCATGTCTTTTCACTCAATATTTTAAACTCTTCTGCACATGCTTGTTCTACAGCATGGTAAAATATCTAAAGATAATCTTCCAAATTATAGTCAATATTCAATAGTATCCATTCAGTGCCTTTATGGAGATTTTTCCCATTGTTTGAGCACAACAAATTTACTTCCAAAATTATTATTTCTCTCCAAGCTTATTTAATGATTGCTCCCTAGGAAAAGGACTTAGAATTTTTGTGCTTTTTTCTCCAAAGATTTATCTTATTTCCTGCATTCAGCTTTTTCATTAATAGCTAATTGCTCTATTTACTCCACTCATTTAATGTCTTTTGGAAATTCCATGTACTTCTGGATATGTCTGGTTATTTTTGTTTGTTTGGTCATTTTCAAATCAGTTGCTTTTACAAAAAGAAAATCTAGTTTGAGATATACAGGGTGGATTGCTTAACATCCTTCAAGAATTTAGTCACTTTCCAGGAATCAGAGGTATAGGAGTAACTTTTCTATTTCATTTTGCTGTGAGTAAGCTGAAAAAAAAGTAAGAATAAGGAAAAATCTTAGTTCTATCACCCCAAACCTTTTCATAGGCAGAATAATAAAATACTTTTAACACCAAGCAATTAAAACCATAATTAAGCCTATTAATTGCAGGTGACAAAGTGAACAAACTGTTGAAGTAAACATGTAGTGTTCTGATATCCCAACTTTGTCCCTAAGGCAGTACACTCTCATTGTCTTAGTATTTTTCTATGGAATGACTGTGGCTACCAAAAGTTAAAAGGTTAAATGCACATCCTGGACAATATTCTGACACTATTTTGTATCTCTGGCAAATATTTGTGTCGTTAGAAAACAAAAGTAACTCACTAACTCTTGAGGATGTCATCAAAAGAAGCAGGACGATTAGTAAACCAATTCTACTCATCACTGGTCCTTGTGCCAACATTTTTCTTCTGAAGCAAGTGCTTTCTTTTCCTCTACTTACTCACCCTTAGTGTCAACTCAGATATGCAAACCTAAATTATTGGGGGACAGCTTTATATTACTTAGTGAAAAGAATTTAATACTCATTATTGGAGTTATCCCATCTAAAAAGTTTTAATATTTGATTTTTAATGCATATTAACAAAAATCCTATAAGTAAAATTAATAAACCAGGTGTTTTAAATAGTTCATCAACCACCCAAGTGAGTTTACAAAAAGATCACTTCTTTTTCATTCTGTTCTCCAATCCCAAACTAGTGAATAGTCAGAGTTTTGTCAGAAGGGGCATTTTAATGTACGTGTTGATTTATTGGGGAGGAGTATTAATATGAGCATTTCGGTCAAATTGGAAACCTTCCCTCAGATAATGGGCTTCTTCAATCAGGAACTTAGCTATGGAGTTACCTACATTACATGATTCCTTTTAAGATGGTTTTCATATCAGGTGAGGCCTGAGTGTGTAGTCTCTAGCCAGTTGTTCAGTTGTAGTCTTTGAAGGATACTCTGGGGATATCCTGAAGTTGATCCCCCTGACTGCTCTTGAAGCTGCCCAAACTTCCAAAGTTGGTGAAGTGTTAATAATTTTGTTTCCAGTTAGAATATTGGTTTCCTGGTTCCAAAAGGAAAGAAAATACCAGATGAGTTAAGATATTTTCCAAATATGCTAAATCATTATTGTCCTTTCAAGTTTTATTAATGACATTCAAATGTGTTTGCTATGGTAAATCTCTTCTTCTCTTTGTCTCTGCTGCCCATATTGAAAGATTTACATGCCATATCACTCAGTTAATTTTTAAACAGTCCCTGGCAAATATGGTTGTACTAGCCACCTTGTCTGGTAATCACTAGGCCAGGATCTAAGTCCCTTCAGTTTCTGCCTTATTACCCAGCTTGCCTTGTTGTCAACCCCTTCTGTTCTGAGCTTTGATTGTTTTCAGGGCTCAGTTTAGAAAACCTGTTAATTCCTCCAGGTTTTCCCCTTTTTCTTCCTTTGAATCATAGGCTATTCTGCACAGATCAGCTTTGCCCTCCATCTGTTCCCATCTGTTTTATATCTTCCAGAAATTCCATTAAAGACAACCTCTCTTGAGCCCCAGTGTTTTTGAGATTTTTCTATTATTTTCAAATATCTTTTGAGAGTAGAAGGAAAATATGAGTGCCATGTCATCTACTTTTAAATAAGTTAATTGAACTTCCCCATGATGTCACTGTTCTATTTCTACTTTTATTTTTTTCTGTTATATCTGTGACTGTTTCCTCATGTATTATGTAAAAAAATCAGTAATAAAAATCTCAAATACTCATCAATAAGTCAATCCTACTAAGTTATCACAATAATCTGTGCTTTTTAATAATAGTGTTTTGCACATGATTAAAAACATTTTTAGGCTTTGTAACCAGACATTTTAGAAGCCTGCTTTTTTACTGTGTGTTTGTGCATATGTACATGTGTGTGTTGAACAACAGATGTAGTACTAATTAGGGAAGCAGAGGTCACAGAAGTGGATTCAGTTATGAGATACTCTCTCTAGATATATGTAATCTAGAGTATAATTAATCTAAACTAACCACCACTCTCGAAGCTGTGAAGACTGAACACTACCAGTTTTTTATGTGATTATTGTTGACAATGTCAATGATTAAGTTGGTATTTCAAAGGCTCTGTCATCACTCTATCTCCTTTATTACTGTTTTAGTTTCCTGGGATGCTTAAAGCAATACCATGAAATAGGTTGGCTTA
Source organism: Chaetophractus vellerosus (assembly GCA_004027955.1). Classification (NCBI taxonomy): domain Eukaryota; kingdom Metazoa; phylum Chordata; class Mammalia; order Cingulata; family Chlamyphoridae; genus Chaetophractus; species Chaetophractus vellerosus. The sequence goes on from PVKH010015678.1 coordinate 7,493, forward strand.
AATAATGGCAATTTAATAGCTTGCCATTGTGAGGCTGAAAAAAATGTCCAAATCAAGGCACCATTAAGACAATGCTTTATTCCCAAAGACCAGCTGCAGGCGATCCTTGGCTTCTCTGTCAAATGGCAAGGCACATGTTGCAGGTGTCTCCCTTCTTTTCTCAGGTTTCATTTCTTTCAGCTTCTTGCTTACATGGCTCTCTCTCTCTCTTTGTCGCTCTCTCTCCCCCCCCTCCCCTCTCTTTCTCTCTCTTTCTATTCATTCTATTTATAAATGATTCCATTTTAAGTAACATCTTGAATGAGTTGGCCATACCTTAACTGATGTAGCCTCATCAAAAGTCCCTACTTACACTGGGTTTACACCTATAGGAATGGATTAGATTTAAGAACATGTAGAAAATTTCACTTATTTCCACAATTTTGAAGAGGATTACATTTTTCACCCTGTTTTAACTTACAGTTAAATTGTTCTTTATTTGTTATCTCAGGTTTGCACATTTGGTTAAATTCACTAAAGCTTTCAGAACAGTTAGTATTTTAATTAGTAATAAGAGACACTATGGCTGGAGGACAACTTGAAATTTAAGAGTCTCATTAAATATGCATTACATTATTTCTTTTACTAAATTATTACTTTACTTTCAGAAAATTATTATACCTTCTGCCATAGCAGTTTCAACTGTAATAGATGGCCTATTGAAATTTGAAAAATATCTTAAGATATATTGATAACACTTACTATGTCCATGTCCGTGCCATGTTGTATGTAAGAAACTTCCCTTCCTTTGAAATAAATTCCTTTACTGTACAACTCAAATATATTCTTTTAAATTTTCTTTTGAAAGAATTGCCCATTTATTTAGCTAGCTATCCATTAATAGCTAAGAGCAGGAACTATATTTTCAGAATGTGAGCCTGTCATTTCCTAATCTGTGAACTTTGGCAATTATACTTTCTGCAGCTCAGTGTTTTCCTATAAAAGAGGAATCATACATTTGCATTCCTTAAATGGATGGGGTAAATATTTATGAGGTAATTTAGGTAAAACTCTTGGAGTTGTGCCTGACATATCTTGTGTGCAAAATGTTGCTTTCAACTTTCTATCTGCCTATGTAACTATGTTTGTATCTTCTGGTATAAGAAGCTAGATTTATTTATTTATTTTATTTTTTATTAGTCATGCTGTGGTAAGCAACAAGACAGTTGCTTAAAATAACAAATGTTCATACCTCATCCATGTAATGTCTGTTGTGGTCAGGGTATCTCTATAATAGCAGCTAGAGTCTTGTGTTGGTATTTCTAGATTGCTTTGATCTGGGGTACCACACTATAAATGCATAACTATAAGATCTCAGTGGCATGGCAAGAATTTTCTTAACTATTTTCACCTACAAGTGGCATTCATTTTTCTCATCACAGGTCAATGGTTAAATGGTGTCATCTGGCAATATCAAACTTCCAGGTGACCAGAAAGTTCAGTCTTCCAATGTACCCAAAAGGGAGAGAGAACTAAAAATATTCAGGGGCAGTAATAATATCTACCATTTATCCATTTATCATGTAACCTCACACTTAGAGAAAAACTAAAGGGACAATAGTTACTGAATCTTCAACACTCTTTTTGAGAGGAGGAAACTACAGTCTGGGGAGATTATATAATTTTTTTAGATTTTTAGACCATTATGATATACAAGTAACAGAGCTAACACTCACAAGCAGGATTTCCTTATCCATAGTTTTCAATGTTCTTTCCACAACTCAAAAGTGAAAATTTAAAAATAATAATTTCAATCAAATCCTGTAAAGTAAATACCTATTTGGAGTTCACAGAAAATAGTATAGCTTTATAATGATCTAAACTGTACCAAAGTGTTGGAATTAAGTATGGTGAAGAAAAGATGACAGCTAGAATAATTTCAAATATTAGCTGAAAGATTTAACTAAGAATATAGGGGTTGTGGTAGCCAGTGGGAAAAACAGAATTCTTCCCTCCTGTGGGAGGGAAGGATTTACTTGAACAAGGCTGTTGCCCTACAGGTTGGCCTTTTGCTAAGCCATTTTGTGGAAATGGCTGGCTACAGCCAATGCTTAAGGTGATCAATATCATAGAATACTCAGACATTCTCTTGGGCCATGGGTTCTGCCAAGATGAACCCATCACCATCATGGCTGGACTCAAACTTCATGGTCATGCTAGAGATGGGGAGGAGATTTACCAAACATAATTCGTGAGATGGCTGAAGAGGTCTGGAGCAAAATTCTGGCCAAATCATGCTGAATGTGGACCTCAGCCTCTGATCTCACATATGGGTGGTACAAGTGTTTTCTTCAATGTGCATTTAAACCCCCATATCCCAAAGGCCCATTTCCCTGTGAGATTTCCATGTACTAACTAAAGCTCAGAGAACTGGTGACTTACACACTCACTATTGCTTCTGAATACTTTAGCTTATCTCAATACTCATAGTTCTTTCAGGCCCTGGTGTGGATGCAGTCAGATTATCTCCCTTTGTAATAGAACCATAAAGTAGAATTTAGTGTTATAGTGGAAGGGAAATTTCCATATATGTAAATCTGAAATTGGAGATTCAAAAATGGGATTCACATCCAATCTGAAAATAAATATTTTGAATTCTAGCAAATGCCAATTATCGATTTATTGCCTTTTTTGCTCCAAATTTAACATTTAAGACCTATGCTGTAAATATGGATATTGTCCATTTAAATATTTTTCATTTGCTAGCCAGCACTAAAGTTTGGTAGATAAAGGGTGCTATCAAGAAACTGCAGGAAGAAAGAACTTGCTTCCAGGTCTGGATGTGCTCAATCATTAGGCCCTTGTACTGTGTGGCTTTCTCCAGCACCAGGCCCTTTTAGAGCTCACAGCTTCTCCAGTGTTTGAATCCTGCAGTGCCCAGTGGTCATTAGCACCCAGAGGCCAGAAGCTTCCACACAACACTCAATGCAAGCAGTTTTATAGGGGAATACCTTTTGTTCCCAGGAATTTGCAGTTTCTCTAGCACCAATCTCTTATAACTCTCACTGCTTCTTTAATGTCCAGCCCCTGAAGTGCACAGAGACTGCAGCACCCAGAGGTCTGTATCTTCCCTTGACTACCCTCTTGGACAAATTTGTAGTGGAATTTCTCCTGTGAAACTCCATTTCATGAACTTCTTTAACCAAGCACCCTAGAAAATGGATTTCCAGCTATTTCCAGAGGGAGGATTTCCAACAGTTCCATGAACGTGACATCACAGTGTCATCAGAGTTGTCTAGTGAACCAGTAATGCTCTCTCCAATAAAGTCTGGTTCTCATCCAAGGTTTCTTCCATAAGTCCCTTGTCTCAGTCATAAAGGTAACGGTTGCTCTCTACAGCTGCTATTCCCATATTTTTAGAGTGCTCTTTACTTCTTACTAGCAAACCCATTATTAATTTAAAACACCATATGGCTCGTAATCCTTTGTATTAACAATTCTATGTTCAAATTACTCTGTGACTTCTCTTTCATGATTAGACCCTACTGAAATGCATCAAAAGCCTAAATTAAATGCACAACTCTGCTCGGGCAAAATCATTTCAAATTTCTGAAGATGTTTACAAGGCAGTTTATTAGGTACAAGAGTAATAAAATCCTCACACAGAAATCAAGGATGATATTATGTGCTTTAAATTTGAAAGTAGATGTTCAGTAAATATCACTTGAATCTGAATGATGTATTAAATCTGAATCTTAATTAGTCCTTTGTTTTTTGAAGGGTATTGAAGCTAGATTACAAGAAGTTAAGGAAACCAATTTCCCAAAGAAAAGGAGAGTCCAAGGTATAGAAATATCAGCTAGATTAAATTATGTCTTACTTTTCTTTTAAAAGTTGAGAATAATGAATAGAAGGCAGAGAAGAATGCAATAAAAAGGGGACTCTGAAAATTCCAAAAATTGAGGGTATAAATTAAAGTTTTCTGTTGATAATATATGTGAAACTGACTATAAAGGTTACATTAATTATATGATTTATATTATGTAAATACAATTTAAATAAACTGATAACTAATAAAAAAATAGTACCTTGACAGAATCATTAGGCAATATATCAGCTTTAACTGTATCTTTTTTGTTTTTGTTTTGAGGTACCGGGGCTGGGGATTGAACTCGGGACCTTATAACTAGTGCTCAACCACTGAGCCACATTGGCTACCCTGGGTTAGATCCCTTGCTTGTTTACCTATTCTCTGTTTTTTTTTTTTTGTTGTTGTTGTTGTTTTTAAGGAGGCACCAGGAACAGAACCCAGGACCTCCCATGTGAGAAGCAGTCACTCAGCTGCTTGAGCCAAATCTGCTCGCTGTATCTTTTAAAAAGCAAAACACAGGGGGCCAGCTGTAACCCAGTGGATAGGGCGCTGGTACACCACATGGGAGGCCCTGGGTTTGGTTTCCGGGGACCTCTCCAAGTGGGCAGGCCGCCTGAGAAGGCAAAGCCGCCGTGGGTGGGGCGAGCCACCTGCAAACGGAGCAAAGCCGCCTGTGAATGGAGCAAAGCCACCTGCGAACAGAACAAAAAAGCCACCGGGGAACGGAAGCAGACCCACCCACAAGCGAGGCAAGCTGCCTGGGAAGTGAGCTGACTCAGTGTGTCGCTGCAGAAGGGGGAGACAAAGCAGACATAGAAGAACACAAAAAATGAACACACAGCAATAGCAAGCAGAAAGGGGAGGGATATATAACAACAAAATAAATAAATAAATAAATAAATAAATAATAAAAATAAATAAAAAGCAAAACACAAAGTTTATTATTCAGATAAAATTAGAGGCACTATATATTAACAATTTGGTGTTATGGTATAATGGTATAATAATGAAAGCTAATATTGTTGCATGTTCAGATTTTATCATAATTTATTGCAGTATTAATTTTTAAGAATAATAACTTTAAAAGGAAGTTTATAATGCTAAGTTAGGGAAAAGAAACTTAGACACCCTCATAATATTCATGTTAGCATTATATCAGTTCTAAAATTCTATTTATAAACTACAATTTTGCTATGCATGCAAGTGTGAAAACCAATATTTGGCTCAACGTTGCTATACTTTTTGTGTCTCTAAATTTTCACAATTCCTTGGAGAGGAATAAGTGCATGCAATGTCTGCAAATTTGGACCTTTTACACTTCAAGTTATTTAACAGCAAAAACTCCTACAGGAACTTGGAGAAACTTATAATTATTTTACAGTTGATTTAACTCAAGAATGGCTGAAGAAATTTCAGCTCACATTTTTCAGCAACATTACAAATTAAACTTTTGCACTATCATTTCTAATATGCATGTCTCCAGATGGTATTGTTATGTCACCAATAAACATTTATGAATTATAAGTCAGGGAATTTATTCAAAACTAAAGAAATAAGCAAAAATAACAATTAAAACCAATACTAGTTTGAAAATAACATTGTGGGATTTTTTTATGCCTATCAAGAAATTATATTATTTTTATATATTGATATTATTTTACTTATAATTTGCAATAGAGATGCCAATAACTCCTTCCCCATCCACAGCTCCTTCTTAACAAAATTGTCATGCTCCTTGAATACCACATTACCTTATTGTTCTTGCACTAGAAATGGATGCTTCAACCACCATGAAAAACAGCATACCTCACTTTATAGCATGTCACAGATATTATATTTTTTTACAAATTGAAGGTTTGTGGCAGCCCTACCTCAAGTAAGCCCATTTTTCCAACAGCATGTGTTCACTTCATGTTTCTGAGGCAAATTTTGGTAACTCTCACAATATTTCAAAATTTTCATTATTATTATATGTGTTATAGTGCTCTGTGATCTTTGATGTTACTATTGTAATTATTTTTTAGAGCCATAAACAGTGCCCATATAAGATGACAAACTTAGCTGATAAATGTTGAATGTTCTAACTACTCCACCACTGACTAACTGTTCCCCCATGTTTCTCTTTCTCCTCAGGCTTCCCTATTCCATGAGACACAACAATATTGAAATTAGGACAATTAATAACCATGCAATGGTCTCTACGGGTTCAAGTGAAAGGAAGAGTTACCCATCTCTCATTTTAAATCAAAGCAAGGCATGATTAAGCTTAGTGAAGAAGGCATGCGAAAAGCCAAGACAGGCTGAAAGCTAGGCCTTTTGCACCAATTAGTCAAATAGTGAATGCCAAGGAAAAGTTCTTGGCAGATATTAAATATGTTATCCAGTGAACACATGAAAGTTAAGAAAGTAAAACAGCCTTATTGTGGATATGGAGAAAGTTTTGATGGTCAGGATAGAAGATCAAATGAGCCACAACACTTCCTTAATTCAAAACCTAATCCAGATCAAGACCCTAACTCTTCAATTCTATTAAGGCTAAGAGAGGTAAGAAAGCTGCAGAAGTAATGTTTGGAGCTAGCTGGTTATGGTTTTCCATAAACTTTGAGGTTTATGGAAAGAAGCCATCTCCATAACATCAAAGTGCAAGGTGAAGCAGCAAGAACTGCTATAGAAGTTGCAGCAAGATATCCAGGAGATCTAGCTAAGATCTTTTAGAAAGGTGACTACAGTAAAGAGCAGATTTTCAATATAAATTAAACACCCTTATACTGGAAGAAGATACCATCTTCTTTCATAGCTAGAGAGGAGAAGTCAATGCCTGGCTTCAAAACTTCAGAGGAAAGGTTGACTGCCTTACTAGAGGCAGTACTCATTGATCATTCTGAAAATCGTAGGGCCCTTAAGAATTTTGCTAGCTCTAATCTGCCTGTGCTCTAGAAATGGAACAGCAAACCCTGATGACAGTGAATCTGTTTACAACATGGTTTAGTGAATATTTTAAGCCCAATTTTGAGACCTACAGCTCAGAAAAAGAGTCCTTTCAAAACATTACTGCTCATTGACAATGTGGCTGGTCATGCAAGAACTGGGATATAATGCTATTGCACACGGAATATATGACAGTATAGTTTAAACAACATTTATATGCACTGGGAAATCAAAAAAATGTGTGACTCACTTTATTGTGGTGACTCACTTTATTGTGGTGATCTCAAACCGAACCTGCAATATATCTGAGATATGCCTGTAATTAGATTTTCACTCCCCCAAATCTGGATTTTGTTTGTAGAGATCCACTCTCAAAAGTTCATATAGATTCACAGGCTAACATCTCCACATAGGATTGTCATAATGGGTATTTTCACACTGTTGAAGATGCCTTGAACTCAGTTGTTTGGCACAATAGGTAAAATAAGTTTGTATAGAGAGACAGAGAACAGAAACCTTAGAAAATATTTGCTGCATTCATGAAGTGGCTAAGTCTTCCACAGGCACATTTCTTTTTAGGAGGTATTAGGGATTGAACCCCGGACCTTGTAAAGGTGAAGCAAGCAATCAAGCACTGAGTTGAACAGCATATGAATTTTCCTTTCTGAGGATTTATTTTTTAATGGGTTTTATATCTTCAGAACTAAATAAATACTGAATAATTTGAATATAAAACATATTTAGAATATTTTAGGAGGTTCAACAAATTAAATTTTTCCTTAAAGAAATTTATTAGGGAAAACATAAAGATCTTAAGACATATATGATTTGTGTGTTTGTAATAAATACATTCTCACAATGAATGCTACAGTTTTCACACACTCTTCATTTTTAGCATCATCTGTGATTAGTTTTCACATTTGCTCTCTTTCAGATTTCTCATAACACAGAGTTAAGGATAGGATAGATAAGAAAAAATCTCAATGTAGAAATGTTTCATAGAAACTGAAGACCACAAAAGACAAAGAATAATATCTTAAAAGAATCTTGATGTTTTCTTAACATCTTTCTCCATGTGCTGTTCCAACCACAATTCTCCCATACATGGTTAATGGCAACATGATCCAACCAGATTCAGAAAACAAAAGAAAACAAAACATAAATTAAAATACAAAACAAAGCTATATTCATTAATCGCCTTTACTCCTTACTTTTAGATCACAGATCTTAGCATTCAACAGGTAAGATCATCTCCATTTTCAATGATTACTTCTCACCACTTTCACAAATGTCAATCTGTTTCTAACCCCATTATCTCTTCCTAGATAACTGTCTTCCTCCCTTTTTGCTTTAGACTCTGCTAAACACAATAGCAGAAGCTTTCCATTGAAATTTGTCAGATCATGTGGCTGCTCTGCACAAAACTTTAATGATTTCCTGTCTCACTTTGAGTAAAACTTATTTTTTTTAAATGCCTTACAAGATCCGACATGATTTAGCCTCGGCATTACTCCTATGAACTTATTTCCTAAGACCTTTACTTTTGAATTTCTATTTCATTCACATAGTCCTACTTGTTATTTATTCAACATGTCATTCAAGCTGCTCCATCACATTTTTTCCACTTACAATTCCTCTTAATACTTGGCTTAGTCCATCATATCTTTTTAAA
>PVKH010015679.1:0-16003 GCA_004027955.1 Chaetophractus vellerosus
TTGTGGGTGGTCTCTGCGTCTGTTCACGGCTGGCTTTCAGTTCGCGGGTGGCTGGCTGCGCTCCATTTGTGGGCGACCTGCCCTGCCCGTAGCGGCTCTTGCCCTGTCCGTGGCAGCTTCTTGCCCTGCCCACGGCGGCTCCGGCCCGCCCATGGTGGCTTGCCATTCTCAAGGCGGTCTGCCCGCTAGGAGAGGTCCCTGGGAATCGAACCCGGGGCCTCCCATGTGGTATGCCGGCGCCCTATCCACTGGGCTATCGAGCCGTGAACTTCTTTTAGATTAAATTCTGTTAATATCATAAATGTCCATTAAGAGAATAAATAAAATACTGCATTACCATATACCAGACTTTTTAAAAAAGTAAATGCCAGTATAAACAAGAGGAAAAAAAGGAATTAGGAATTAGAGATAGTCTCATAATATTAAACTCAATATAGTGGTGCTGTGCTTGAAATGGTTTTTGTCATTTAGAATGTTAAGGATTAACAGATGTGTAGGATAATGTGGTCCCTACCAGTACCAATATTAGGGCAAAACTCGGGGTTTACATAATTAAGAGGTCATATGACTATTCCTCAGAGTCAAATTGTTTATACTATTGTGTTGAAAGTGAGGGGTGTAGACAAAGAAAAAGAAAAAAAAAAATCAAGAACTAAGGAAAGCCATTCTGCCAAAATCCAGATTGTGAAGGGACTATACAATCTACTTTTTCAGAAAGTAACATTCTGCTAACTATTTGCCAGTACAAAGTTTTCTCTACATTTAATGGAAGACAAATGTGTATTTTGTAAACTGGTATGTGATGACTTTTGAACAAAAGTCAACACATAGAATGAGAAACTTGCAATAATTAATCTTAAAATATACAGCTTGTTGGAACAAGTATATTACCTGTAGATTCTCATCTTTCCAAGAGGGAAAAATATAACTAAAGAGAAAGGAAGATTCCCTTTTATTCAATTTTAGAATCTTTCATTTCTCTCAGTAATTCTTTTTCCCTTTCTATATATGTAGTTTGATATTTAAAAACTTAATACCATCACAAAACCTTAGAAGTGGAAAAAGGAGAATTAGAAAGCTTCTAGTCCAAGACATTCATTTAAAATGAGGCAATAAATGACTCAAGAGGTAAATGATTTACTAAAAATCACTTTGCCCTACAAGAATTACCCTTAAAAACACATTTCTGTGTGTTCACTTGCTATTGTACTGATCGTGGGAGAATCCATATCTCCCCTTACCTTATTTCCTGATGCTGCTATAATTTGGGCCTCTCTTTTCAATACTTAACATCCATTTTTCATTAAATAATGCTGCTCTTCTTTTTTTATTGTTCTTAACAAATTTTCCTACCTCTTCCCCAGATCATTATGAAAGAAAGATTTTGGAATTTTCAGTCTTTGTCAACTGTTCCATTCCCTCCATTCTTTCCTGTGCCTATTACTTTTGATTTCACATTTCATCTAAGAATTTTCTGATTTGAAATCAATAAGGCACTATCATCATCATAAGTACAGAAACTGGTTTTTTGAGGAGTTGTGATTTCCTATCTCTTTTGGCTGTGACTAAGTTTAAAGTAACATTTCTTAAATAACTATTAACTATGATATTAATTTATTTACTTGGTTTAACTTGAGAGTTTGAGGGAAGAGTTAATAGAGTTTTAACAAGTAGGAATTTTCAGAAGAGACACTGAAAATTGCTATGATGTTTAGACCTTGGAAAGTCAGTAATAAGACCAGTTTTTCTGAATGGTTTGATTTTTCTGTGAGGAAGCATGCCAAATAACATAGTTAATTTAAAATGGGAAAAAGCACTCCACATACTTCGTCATTGCTTGTCACATTTCTGCATCCATCTGTGCCTGGCTTTCTGGTCCCATCTGGACAAATGGCAGTAATGTTAAAATAGATGCCTTGTACCTGGTTTTCCACCTGAACTTTCACTTCTGAAATGAGTTTCTGCAAAGACATTGTTTTTAAATCATGCACTAGAGCAGTTTCAAATGTAAACAACAAGAGTCAAGTTTATGAAATCATCCAAGATTTAATTCTCAACTAAATCAAAGAAAGCCTGTCTCTACAAAAGGATGAAGAAAACAATGTTTCCACATAATGACCCAATTATATTTCAAATAAACAACAAATGAAAAATTATACTATCTGCATTTTTAAATTGCTCTCTTTATACATATTTTCATGACTATTTTGATCACTTCAAAGGTAATTCTCATTTAAGTCTGTTATAAAAATAATCACTGTTTTGTTTTGTTATCCAAAAATACTTACATTTTATAAGATTTAAATAAAACATTGAGAATACATATATGATCATGGAAAGTAAATCTTGAGAGTGTAAAAATCTGGAACACACTTGAAACATTTACAGCTGCTAAAGAAATATTTCAGTTTCAAAAATTTTAGGCTATCATAAAAGCTATCAGACTTAATTGATACAAAATTGAAAGGTAAATATTGGGGAGGCTATTTCTATACTGTAAGCACAAGAATTACCTGCCAGATATAGTACTATAAAATTCTCCAAGAATGACCAGGATTTTTGTTAAGTCCCTGGGGCCTGTTTGCCTCAATCAAGTTTGGTCCTTTATATCAAAATAGTACCTCACCCTGGGCAGAACATCACTCATTTATTTAGACACTCATTTATACATTCAGTCAATACACATCTATGAAATACCTACCATGTATCAGGCACATGCTAATTTCTTTAATCAAAATATCTGAATTCCAAAAAATCAAGCCCCCTTAAATATATACTACAGATCTCTGTATTTTGTCTCATCAAACTAAGAGTCTACCACAGGCTGAAGCTCTTAACTTGTAAACAAGAAAGAGAAAGAATGAAGTATATACCTAAAAAAAAGAGAATAGCAGTGCATGAAGAAAAAATAATTTCCAAAGGCTTCCATTAATTTGAGTAATTTTTCTTCTTCAAAGGTAAAATCCACAGAGATGCATGCTTACTAATTCAAAACTGATAATGGAATCTGGTAATAAAGCTTTACAACAAGATACTTTCCTAAAATTCATGAGTTTCATTTGGATTAGATGGGACTAGGTCAACCACATTTTTACTCTCTCAGTTAGTTCAACACACTTTAATCACTTAATTGAGTAATTAGAGCAAACCAATAGAAACTTCTAGCAGTATATAAATGGTGCTGATAGTTTGACAGATGAGAAGAAAATACCTAACATGATGTGCATTCACAGCTTGCTCTTTTGCAATTCTGCTTCTCTAAAAACTTTTAACTGTTTAGGGCAATGTTTTTCAAGCAGGGAGTGAAGACAAATGTCTAACATTTTGCTGAGTTTGGGGATTTAGAAATTAAACTCCAAACACAATATTAAGCTTCCTTTTTAATATCTAAAAGGTACTGGGGCAGAAATTATTTTTTTCTGATGCAGAATTCTTCAATGAATTGTGTATTGTTTCTAGTGAAAACAACATGTAAACTTCAGAAGTATTTTGCAAATGTAGACATAGACAATATAATGAGAGAATCCCAACCTAAGGAGATTAACTAGCCAGAGGTTTGTTAAACGTCCTAGTATTTTCCCATTGTTTAAGGTTACTCAGAACTACAATGAACTAAACATCCCATATGTATTCTAGGCCAATAAAGAACGTGAAATGAAATACTGCTGCAGTCTGACCCACAGGTAAAAGTTTGTTAATGTATTTCCCTTGTTTGAGAGTAATACACATGAGTTCATACTTTAAAATTTAGGATGCCTTCTATAACACTGTAAGCTCCTTCCTTATTTGGATTAGTTTGGGGAACAGCCTACTGATGGGAATGAATTCCACACACATTTCATTTTCCTTGATAAGAAGCTCCCCCAACACTAATGTTCTTTTGTCGACCTGAGAAAGAAATGTAATTTAAGATGTTCTTCCTTACTTCATTCAAGATAAGGTTTTGGACATAAAAAAAATTCCTTGGCAAAAAAAAAAATCTAGGAAGATTTATTTTCTTTTTAAAAGAAGAACGTTTAAACAAGTTCTTCATTTATATCTGTGTCTACTTCCTGCCTTTCCTTTGATACCCAAGTTAAGAGCAGGTGCTGCCTGGAGAGGTTTTTCTGATTGCCTTGGCTACAATTTACACTATTAAACTCTACTGTGTTGGGAAGGGAATCAGAGAGCATTATGGGAAGTGGGACTTTATCAGTGGCCCAAAAAATTCAAAGTAGAATAAAGCATATCTTTTGACACCATGAAAAGCAAGTGGTAACAAAAAGGAAGAAGTACCTGGTTCCTGGAATCCAGGAACACCTGGGTTCTGTTCTGGCTCCTACTGCTTATTAGCTGGGTGACCTTACAGAAACTGCTGAACTTCCCTGACTCTAGTTTCTACAAATGTACAATGGTGGCACTAACACCTGCTTCAAGGTCTGTTGTGAGGATGATGTGTGGTCATGCGGGGAAAGTGGCTGGCTCTTGGTGATATTAAAAAGATATCATAGTCATTATTATAATAACACCTTAACAAACATTAATCTAGCCCAGGAATGGCCCAGGTTGAGAGAACAGAAGCTCCTTTAAATTCTGTGCATTTATACCCCTCACTCTTCACAGGGCAGCATAAGACTGCCAACTCAGTATAATAGTATATTTATTGAGGCAATTCTTTCATTCGAGTTAGTTTGATAAAACTGCTAAAATAATCGATTGAACAATGAAATGGCTGATGTAGGAGTTGCCAACAGAGTTCATTTTATTTGGAAGGAAATTTACATAACCTCCAGCTTAACCTCACTTTACTGTCAATGCTACAACTGAGCACAGAAAGGTGAGATGACTTTCCAAGATATCAAGGCTAGTTAGTGGTAGAGCCAGGGCTAAAATCCAGTTTCCTGATTCCTAATCTAATGTTCTTTCCATTCTCCTCTCAAGATGATATGGCACTATTTGTATTTTGCCACAGGATATTGGAGTTAAAAATTTATTTTGAAAAAATTGTGCACGATATATGCATTACCTGATAGGCTTCTACTACCAAATTGTTGAGATTTGCAGCTTTTGACTCTATTTGACCAGCAATGGTGCCAGGCAAGAGGGGCAGAAGATCCTATAAAACATATAATTACATTTGAGTAATGACAATAGTGTACGATTCAGCAATCAACACATTAAATGTTTTTGTAGCAATCAGTGGAAGGTGTGACATTACATGAATCAAAAAATATGACACAAGAAAAATGTAAACAACCTATAGGGTAACTAAAGCATATACTCTTGAAACAGTAGTGTTTCTATGCATATGTGGCTTGTGCATATAGTTATTACTCGCGGATCTAAAACTCTGATCCAAGTACATACCAGCATTCCCCAGAATATCATCCACGGAACACAGTATCAAGATATTTTAAACATAAAAAGGGTTCTGAGGGCAAATATGTTTGGGAAGTTCTGCATGTGGTTTCTTCCACTCAGACTCAAAATGTAATTTTGCATATTAAAGGTTCAGAGAGGTCCTGCAAGTTGGAAATAATTTAACATTATTTAATGCAGCATTCCACAACACTTCTTTGATTACAGATTTATAACATATATACTATTTTACAGAACTACTGTTCCATGGAATGGGCTTTAGGACATGTTGACCCAGACCAGAGGAAAAATCATAGCCACTAGTGCAAGTTTCATGGAACAGATATTCTTGATGGATAGTCCTTAAAAATGAGGGAGAAGATTCTAGGTATTCCTAGGGAGCAAGGTTTAAAGGTTTATGTGAATGGTAGGCAAAGAACAGAGAAAAAACCAGGCTGACTGGAGTTAAGAGTGCATATTTATAAGGAATTAGATTAGGAAAACTCTTGAGAGTCATAATTCACTCCATTCAACAAGTATCATTAAGTATTATATACCAGCCACTAATTAGGCACTAAAAATTTAATATGCCAAGCTGTAAGAGAAATGTACCACTTACAGATTTTTAAAATTCATTTATCCAACCTTTTTGAGCACATTTTGAGTATGATTTTGGAGAGGCTAAATCACTAGGCCACATAATTTCCACCATGAAAGATCTCACAGGTATGTAATGACAATTTCATGGAACAATGTACATGTAAAGCATTAGAGATATGTACAGGCTCTAATGAGAGAACAGCAAGCACCTGAGGGGCTGGAGAAAGCCAGATGCCCTCATGTGCCACACTCAGGGCTTGATCCTCAGTGGGAGGCCCATGGGCACACCTGTGATTTAAACAGGTCATCCGGGCAGCCAGGTGGAGGATGTTAGGAGTCTGTTACAACCCAGACAAAGTGACTGGTTAAAAAGATCTCTGGGCAGTCAAAATAGGTTGCGAGGGCATACAAGGAACTATTGCAGAGCTAGTCAGGCTTTTGGAACTTGTTGATTCTTACTTTGCGCTCAAGTCAAATAATAATAAACCTGGCTTGATAGTTCCTCTGTCAGTGGCAACTTTTTAAAAGGAGTAGGGAGAAACCGCTGGAACCAATAACAGCATCAGAAAAATAATAAACAGCAGAGAAAGAGGAGGCAAAAGCTATGAAAGGCTGCATAAAAATTCAAAAGTCAACTATTCAGCTTAGAGGTTAAGAGCACAGGATTTGGGTTGCTAGGAAACTATGCGCAAGTATTTAACTTCCCTAAATGTGTTTCCTCATCTGTAAAATGGACATATTAATAATCCTACCCTCATTATTATGAGTTCTTAGAAGGATTAAATGAGTTAATGTTTATAAACTGCTTAACACTGTCTGACAATATTAAGTACTCAATGAATGAAAGTTGTTGCTGTTTTTAAATAAAGTCGTTTGGGCCATTTAATTTGGACCAGAGCTCTATTTCTGTGACTAGTAATGATTGTTACAATTAAAAGGGTTTCTGTGTTATATAAATTTAGGGAAACAGGGAATTAAAGCTTCATTATAGTTTTCTAAGGAAAAAAGTTATATGGTTAAAGTAGTGCTTTCAGATACTAAATACGGCAATGAGGTATGGGGGAAACTGGTGGAGGAAAGACCAGCTTTGTGACAGTTGCAAATGGGTTCAAGTATTTGCTAAGCCAATGCAAGGGTAGCTTCTCTGATGTATTAAAAAATAAGTAAAGAGGGGAGCAGGTGTAGCTCAGTGGTTGAGCACCTGCTTCACATGTGTGAGGTCCTGGTACCTCATAAAACCAAACCAAATCAAACCAAACAAAAACAAAAAGTAACGAGCACACTGGGTGCTGACTGTTGTGGAGGTGGGTACACAGTTTGGGAGTAGAAGGAAGAAGCAAAGACACCAAAGGAAATGAAGAATACCCAGTGAACAGAGACACATAATGAAAATTCAGGTATTGCAACATCATGAAAGTGAACAAGAGTTTCCAGGATGAGAGAACCTAAAAGATTGCATAAAGAAAGCTAAAGCAGGGTCACAGAAGAGCAGTTCTATGTTGGGGGATCCATATCAGAGTGGTATAGCTGCTGTCTAGTCTGCTTGCAGGTCTCACCCTGCTCCAAGGATTCTGGGCATAAAAGGGATTATTCTTATGCGTGATGACCTTGAATGATTCAGCCACTTCCATGGCTCCTCTTTGTGCTCTATGCGATGACCTAGACCAGGGGTTCATAATCTTTTTTGTTCCATGGATCCCTTCCTCAGTCAGGTGAAAACAACGGACCCCTTCTCAGACTGTAGCAGCAGATAGTTTTATGACACTCAACTAGCATCGGGTCTAACTACCATAATTTTGAAATGTGGATGAGCATAAGCGATTTTTTGAGATATGCAATAACTATAATGTAATATGAAATGAATAATATTGTAATTTATTGCATACATTCAAAAGTGAAGGAAATGCTAGCTTTCAGTTCGAGGTTAGAGAAAATAAAGATAATAAATTGATTTTTTCAATTCAAGCTTACGGACCCCGTGAAATCTTTCCATGAATCTCTTGGGGGTCTGTGGACCCCTGGTTAAGAACCCTTGACCTAGACCAAATCCAGGTATCTTGCTGCGTTTGGAAACTAAGGTGATATTCCCCAACTTGAACCTATTATAAATATATGCACATGGACCAGAATATAAGCCGGACTCTGGACATAAAAGGCATAGACGTGGAGCATGAACTACATTTCCACTGGTAAAAACCTTCTCCATTTTTATCAGGTTGTGCCCATGTTTACTGAATATAATGCTCTAATAGGATTTAGTATTCACAATTGGTTCTAGGTTTTAAAAACACAGATAGAATTTATATGTAAAGTTAACTCACATTGTATTGTACACATTCATAAATATGGTATTAAATTTAGATTGTACAAAGTAAGATGACTCCAGAATCCTTATATGTGGTTCTAAGAAGTGTCCTAACTTCATCTATCAATGAAAACACTTTATTTTTATATTTTGGGAATTAACATACCTTATACCAATGAAACTGTTTTCCTTCAACTGCAAAAATGACATTAATGTTGTTGTCTATTAATTTTTCTGAAAGCTGGCCTAGTGAGGGATGTTCCTGTAATGGATAATGAAATAAAGAAGGGATGAAATTTAGTAGCTCAGTCCTACACATATCCAAACATATATTATGAAGAAAACCATATGACCTACATAAAAATATTTTTTCTTGGGAAGGATTACAGTTTTATGAGATATTTAAATTATTTTCAAAAATAACATCAACATCAACATATTAAGGATATATTATAGACAACAGCTCCAGAGAAACCTATAGCTTAGAAAAAAGAAGAGGACCGAATTCAACATAGTACAAAGAGTGGTCAGCACCTCTTTAGGTTAACATTGGAGTCAAAATGACATAATTTGAAAGGCAATTTAATATTTAGAAATAAAAACATTAGTGACCATCACATTCTGAGGTGAAATTCGATAATAAATGTTGAAATGAAAATATGAACTCTCTTTAGAAGCAGGAAAACATTCTTTATGACAAAATTCTCAGTTCCATCCTCTGTAAAATGGGACTGATACTATCTACCTTTCACAACTGATGGGAAGATGAAAAAGATAATGATTGTGTATGTGAACTACTTAATTCAGTTCCCTGCACATAGCGGGCACTCAAAAATATTATCAATTATTGTGAATTTTGTTTCCAATTGCTTATAAAAGGCATAGATTGTGGATCTTTCAACTTATCATTGTATTTAAACATTTTGATCTATGATATATTATAAACCTGTTTTACTTTGATAAATAAAACTCATGTATAGTCACTGTGACATTTTTTTCTGGTAATAAGAAAGCAGGGGAAAGATAAGGTAGGGGAATGAATCTATAAAATTTAGCTTAGGAAATAAGAGAAATTTGACAACTATGGAAATTGCTATATCAAGTGATATAGTATTATATAGACATAGGACTCAATATCTTTTCTTTCTATAAGTGCTCTTCTAGAAATGAATGGTCTCAAATAAAAACTTCATAACTAGACACCTCTCAGACAGGCAATATATCTCTGCTTGTTCATTGGTTCCTAATTGCATTAGCCAAGGATCATGTCACTATTCCTAATTAGTATTGTGTCATTCAAGTTCAGATTACCCTGTATTTTTTTGCCACTCCCCACTCCTACATCCTCCAAAGCTAATTGTGTTTTCTTTAGGGAAAATTTTGCCAAATCATCTTGGTTAGTATTTCTGTATTTTGGCAATTATGCAAACTTAATAAAAGAGCTAAATTGACTAGTTTCACTTATAGCCTAACTTTGTGGCCCACATATTAAACTTATATAAACAGATATAAGAGTTAGATATGTGCTGAAAAACACTCATGAGTAATCCTAACATGTCCTTTTATTTCTATGATAATTTATAATTGTTGTGATAGAAACAAATCAAATTTTTATGAAGTATATTTAAATGTGATATAAAACTAATTTAAAACAGAGGCTTAAAAAGTTTTGCCACATGGGTTTTATAAGAAAAATTCTGCTCAGAGCAAATCTAAAAAATATAATTTTGAAGGAAAAGGCAAAAGAAAAAAAATGTAAATTTTACCAGTTATGTTTTTCTTCCTGGTTCCTATAAAGTATATATCTTAAAATAGATTTATGATAGTTTGCAGAATATCAGTAAATTAATGAGAACAAGAAAAGGAAGGGTAAATCTAGCTGTATTGGGAATATTTTTTAATGGCAATAACTATTTTTCAAACGTTTTTATTTCAACAAAATGTAGTCACAATTTGCCAAGCACTCCATCTTAATTTTTAAAAATACTCATATTTTCAGGAAAATGTAATCCATGTGTATTTAAGCAGCTTATACTTAGCTCATCATAAAACTGATTTTTAAAGAACAATCCAAATGTGCAAGCAACTTTTGGGGACTTATTAACCTCTTTCCTCCTTTCAAAAACATGAAGTCCCCTGACATAAAATTAAACTCTAGAGCAGGGGTTCTTAACCTTTTTTTTGTTCCACGGACCCCTTACTAAGCCCACACTACACTGTGTATTATTTAGTAAATATATCACAGCTACACCAACACATCCCCACAAAACATAATGTTTTTTTGAATTTCAATTCAAGCTCACAGACCCCTTGTTAAGAACCCCTGCTCTAGAATGTTCTAGTTTGGTCAGAAGCTCATGAAGAAGTTCAGTTGGATTTTTAAGCTTAAAAGGTCACTTTTTTTTTTGGAATCCTAGAAAGAAAATTGTTTTTATAGAAAATTCCAAGTACCTCGAAGCAGATTTTTAAAAATTACAAATGTGGAACAGATGTTTAAATAAACCAGTGCTGACAGCAGAGCTGTAGATTAATGCCCATTGCTGGAGCCCCTTCCCCTTTCCTCCAAGAAGCATATTATCTTTTAGCTGTTTTATCTTTTTTTTTTCTCTCTCTTTCACTAGCAGGAGAACACACTCCCTCTTAGCCAGCTGTCCTCTTCTGGTGATGTCACAGCTCCTCAAGTCTAACTCCCCCTCTATCTAATCTGTTACATATTGTTTCTCTGAACTCTGAAAATAATTAATATAGATAACAGACATTTCAAGGGCAAAAGGGAGAAGCAAAAGAAATGTGCCAAGACAGCTGCTAGATAATTAAGGGCAAAGGGATTCCTTTCACATTTTTCTTCTTCACTGACACCTTCTCTGTGACCTGTGGGAAGTAACTTATAAATGTCAGAAGGGAAGAGGAGGTAAGAAAGATTCACTGAGAGCAATTTGGGTCAAAGAGGTAACTGCATAGAGATGTCTAGTAGAATTTTCATAATGTACATATGGAGGTGAAGGAAAAAAAAGAAGTATTTAGGTCTCTTCATAAAAGTAAGATTCATAATAAAAATTTTATAAGACAATATAGAAAATATTGTAATAAGCCATCAACACCCTGTCCCCAAATCTTGTTTAAATAAAACACTCAATTATTTGGAATATTATTTACATTTTACTTTTTAGAGGAAGAAGACAACATGTAATCAATCTGGTAGCAGAGATTTATTTAGAGTTGAAAATTTTAAATTATGTGTCGACAGCCCAAATCTATCCCAATAACCTATTTTATATCTACATGGCTGTACAGTGATAACTGCGTAGACCAGGGTTCTTCCTCAGCGGCACCACTGGCATTTTAAATGAGATACTTATTTTGGGGGGGGACGGGAGAGCTGTCCTGTGCATTGTAGGAAGTTTAGCAGTATCCCTGACCTCTATCCACTCAATGTCAGTAACAGCCCCCTCTCCCAGTAGTGACAACCAAAAATCTCTCTAGACATTGAAATGTTCTAGGAGGCAGGGGACAAAATCACCTCCAGGTGAGAACCAGGGACCTGGGTGCAGAATAGTGCCTGGAGGAGGGGCTCTGGAAACAGACTACCTGACCTTCAAATCCTGGCTGTGCAATTACTAGTTATGTGCACTGGGAAAGCATCTCTGGCATCCAGTTTCCACATCAATAAAACAGGTATCAATACTACTGTCCACTTCTCAGAGGTATAGTAGGGATTAAACAGGTTGATACGCATAAGGGCTTTCACCTCTCACTCTATAATTATTAAGCCCAGAACAATGGTGACAAGGGGCAAATGTCCTGATTTCAAACTGCTTGGCATCTACTCTAGGTGCTACATATGGCTGTGTGACTGCAGACAAGCTTCTGACACTCAGTGCCGCGGTTTTCTCATTTAGATAGTGGAGGTAGCAGCAATATCTATACCTCGCCAGTATGTTGGATTGTGTTACCTATTCATAAATGTAAAAGACTAGATGCCACAGGACTGCTGAATAAAGGACAGCTTTTAATAAAAGACTGCTTAATAAATACCTTCCGGAGCCACTAGCAAATGTTAGAGGGTGGGCTCGTGCATATGCTTTGTTTGACTTGCCTCACTTAGCCTTCTTACCTGGCCTGAAGGCATTGGAGTCAGAGGTCCCTGCCAAACACGGGATCAACTGTGACCACGATGCCCTATTTACTAAAGGAAGGGGGGGGGTACTAATCATTTTTGTAAGCTTTTCAGCAAGAGTGACAATACAAAGTTTTCTGCTTAAAAATGATTTAACCAAAACAACCAGATAATTAGATCATTTCATTTCATAAATATTTTCAACAAACTTGATTTTTATTGTGCCATTTTTGCAAACCATCATTTTTTCCCCATTCCAGAGGTGCTATAAATGCATTGGCAGCCTCCTCTGGGCTTGGCACAGGTGATTTTGCATGCAGCTTCTGATTTCAATTTTTTTTTTAAGATTTATTTTTTATCTATTACATATCCCCCCTTTCTGCTTGTTCTTGCTGTGTTCATTTTTGTGTTCTTCTGTGTCTGCTTGTCTCCCCCCGCTGCGGTGACCCGCTGAGTCAGCTCACCGTGCGGCAGCCTGCCTGCTTGTGGCGGCTTGCCCTGCCCGCAGGGGCTTGCCCTGCCCGCGGCAGCTTGCCTTCTCGAGGCGGTCTGCCTGTTCAAAGAGGCCCCGGGAACCGAACCCGGGGCCTGCCATGTGGTAAACCGGAGCCCTATCAATTGAGCTACAGCCGGTTCCCTGATTTCAACTTTTAGAAAGCAAATGACTAAATATTGATTGCAAAGATCATTTCCTAGCCATTTTTCTGATAACATGAGAAGCAATCAAACTGGGTCTATTTTAAAGTTATATTTTAAATGTTCTCACAGCATTTACAATTTGAAACAGATAGCTCAGAGAGCAGTAAACTGAAATCAGGCATTTTATTCATTTTTAAAAGCTCCCAAAGATATAAAAACATTTTAAAAATCTGCCCACAGACTTAAAACTTTCTAGGTGCATTCTGCCTGGGTGCCCAAACTCTATCCTCCATACTCCAATTTTCCCTTGTCCTTTACTTTTCTGATTGCTTATGTTCATAAAAACCCAAAGGTATTAATAGTCTAAACTGATTTTATCTTTTTAATTAATAAAAATAAAGTTATATTTTATATAAAGTATTAAGTGGAGAAAATTTAGAAATTAAGATTCTAGAAATAAGGTGATGAATATTTTATTATTCCTTTATTTTAGCAATATTAGAATTACTAAGATATTATTCTCATAAAAACAATTCAGTAATTTCTATGAGCTGCAATAAATGTTAAAACTTTTTCCTCTTAAAATGATGTTTTTTGGTTTAGCTCTCTTCTTCAGTTCACTTTAAATAGCTATTGTGCTATTAAACTTCAGTCTGTGCCCCAGAGTAGCAAATTTGGTGTTATTCTAAATCTTTTTCTTCCCATTGGCTATAGGACACAATACTGTGAAAAATTAGGAATATTGTGTAAATCCAGGCCTAGGAAGTGCACTTTAAAAAAAAGGCATTTAAAACATTTAGAATAATAATTATTTTGAGAAGACTCCTCAGAGACGAATATTCTTAAAAAATAAAAAAAAATTACTCCTACTAGGGCTACTTTTCAGTGTCATCAAAATCACCCACATTCACTGGTTATCTAAAGGCAGCCTGACTGGAGGTCTACAGAGCATAAAAGTCGTGGTCTAGAGGGAAAGCTAGAGCTCTGGGAATCAGGAATCCCAGGCAAGATTTGTACTCTCCCTTCTCCGTTTCAACCACTGTGGGATGGGTATGACGATGTCTACTCCGCCAAGTTGTTATGGGGGTTTAATGAGCTCACGTACGTGAAGTGCCTGGCAGATCCCCAGCTCAGAGTCAATGCTTCATAATGGAGGCAGCACAGCACATCCATGGATTCTGGTGTCAGATACCTTAGCTGTGGGTGCTGACTCTGATATTTGTCATAACTCTGAGTCCTTGGGTAAATTAATATCATGTCTCTACCTTTCAGCTTCCTCATCTACAAAATGGATTATGGTGATGACTGGGTGAGATAACATAATCAATATGCTCAGCATAATGTCTGGCACAAAATAATTGCTCAATGAGTTAACATTTTTATTAGTATGTGTTGGAGACTAAGAAGCTGAGAAGCAGAAAAAGAGAGGCATTTAGCACTTCCTGAAGTTTGAGAGCTTATTTCTTACTCACAAAGCAGCAAAAATGAACAAATATTGTTACTGAAATATTAAAAATTATCTCCTGAAAAGAATATTGTCTGAAATCCCATTGTAAATGAGCTTCCTATACTTTAAAATTGCAAGAAGTACACCTTTCTGGGAAAAAAATAAAGAGGAGCACTGAAATAAGGATAATAACTTTATGAAAATTTGTTAACTCAGGTAGTAAAGTTCTGAATTAATTCAGTAAAGTACCCTTCTGAGTTCTGTTTCTTCATATGTAGTTCTGGATAAACTGAATATAATTTCACGTAGTTGAGATACATGGGGAGAAGAAAACCTCCCAAATGCCTTATTACTAAAAACCAAGTTCAAAGCTGCATGAGAAGAGGCACAATATTGACTGCTTTTACCCATGAAAAAGCAAAACTAGTTAGTAATGCCAAATGCGACTTCTGTAATTCTGCCTCTGTCCTCTGAGATGGTGATCCATTTGGCAACTAGTCTATCCGTATGAGGGAATGAACTATGGAGCCAGCAGTTAGGGAATGCTGAGAAGCAGGACGATAAGAGGGACACAGAAGCAATGATACTAATGGAATGAGGCACTGAAAAAGGTGGTGGAGAAGAAGCAACAACAGGCCTGAGCCCCTAAGTAAATTCAGGATCATGGGAGGATTTGTCCACCTGACTCTCTCCAGGACTGCGAATCTTACCAATGCCTGAAAATCCCACTAATAAGGATTCACTGGATGGTCTGTCTGCCTCAGCTTCATACTTGCTCCGTGGTCCCGTTTTATTGTTACTGAAGAGCTTGGTGCTATTCTCTGCCTCCACCAGGGGTGGGGGGATGGTTGTAAGGAGGGCTGGCCAGTGATGCAGGACTCTGAGGTTGGGAATGACCTTGGAAGAGCTGGCTGGGAGACAAGGTGAAATTCCAGATCCTCAGTATTATCACTCATCTTCTACACTACTAATAGTTTGTATCAACATCTATCGTGTTAGAGAGAATCATACATTTTAAACTACCATTATTACTGAATAAATGATAAAACTGGTTTTTCAAGCCAGAACTGGATATGAAGAAAAAACAGCGGAAAATGTAATTTATTCAATAGTGTAACATCAATCTTTCACAGCCACATGCAATTAGGAAACTGTGAGTAAATATACATTATTTTTAACCTATATCTGGCTTTGTAATTTATGAAAACCAAATTATCTGGTTTGTTTTCTCCTTAAGTAAGACTGGAACCAGAAAGTTAGAACAGACATTGCACCAAGAACATCATTGCTTAATATTTACTACTCTTCAGATGAGGCACTGCAGCAAAGTAGTTAAAAACACAGATTTTTATATAAAACTGAGCTGGATGAACCCCAGCTCTATTAACTTTTTAGCTGTGTGTCCTCAAGCAACTGACCTAACCTTCTGACCCTCAGTTTTTCTATTTGTAAAAGGAGGACAATTATGACTACCTTATAGAGTTGTTACAAAGATAAATTTGATACTGTGTGCAAAGTGTTTGCTATGGTGCTTTTGGTTAATAAATACTAAAAAAAC